>OY856414.1:243283000-243540500 GCA_963693085.1 Alisma plantago-aquatica | reverse complement strand
TTATATCAACCATTATTCAAGGTTATGGTGGATGATGTCAAAGCACATTGAACGATATGTGATGAGTGTAGTGACTTCGATTTAAGAACCACAATCACTACCAGTACTATGAAAGCTGACTATGACTACCATTGTAATGGTTTCCATGTGTCACTCTCACGGTGGGTCTGTCTGATACACTATTCTCTAACATGTACCTATGTGTTTGGTTTGATACCACATTTCATGACTAATGAGATTCTGTCATCAACCAACACACACTCTAGTCTTATGTATTACTATTATCTACATTGCTTCCACAGTAATAATTGACTAGCGACATAACAAGAATGTATACTCTTGACATTCATATGATCCCATTGTTTAGGTCTTCAACCCAAAGACATATGTCATTAAGTAATATAATCCTTTAGATATTTATTATGTTACATCATTATCTCATAACTAAATCAAACAGAATAAATTGGGAGTTTTCCTTTATTATTAATCAAATCATTTACAAGTTATGCCATTGTAGTTATCACATGATTGGCTCTTTGGGTATACATACCAACAGACTCCCACTTGCACTTCGAGCCAATCACCCACGAATATTATCCCAAGTGATCTAACATGACCATCATACTTCAGCTGTGAAAGTGTCTTTGTCAAGGGATTGAAAACATTGTTTTCGGTTGGTACTCTACAAATCTTCACATCTCCTCACCGTACGATCTCTCATATGAGATGGAAATGCCTTTGTATATGTTTGCAATGTTGATGTGATATGGTTTTCTTAGCTTGTGCAATAGATCCATTATTGTCAGAATATAGTTCAATTGTGCCATTGATGCTTGGAACAATCCAAGTCCTGAGATGAACTTTCCAAACAGCCTCATTTGATGCATTTGATGTAGTAGTACTCGACCTTTATTGTAAAATCTGCAACTATCTCTTTCTTGGAACTCTTCCAGCTACAACTCCATTGTCATGGCAAAACACAAATCCTTATTGTGATATGTAATCATCTTTGTTATTTTGGAAGCTTGCATCGGTGTAATCCTTTACCACCAACTCTTCCTCTCTGTCATAGACAAGAAACTGATCCTTAGTTCTTCTCAAGTACTTTAGGATATTGTTGATGATTATCTAGTGAGAATCACCTGATCAGACTGATATTTTCTCATCATGCTCAAGGCATACAAGACATCTGGTGAGTACATAACATTGCATACATGATAGATCCAACACTATGAGAGATGACTACATTTCATGTAGTGACTTTAGGTTAGTTATGATATTTGAGTGTAATTACTTTAGGTCTATGAACCACAATCACCACCAACAAAATGAGAGATGACTATGATTACCACTGTAATGGTCTCCATGTGTCACTCTCACGGTGGGTTTGTCTTTTACACTATTCTCTAACATGTATCTATGTGTTTGGTTTCATATCACATATCATGACTAATGAGATTTTGTCATAAACCAACACACACTATAGTCTTATGTATTATTGTTGTCTACATTACTTCCACAGTAATAATTGACTAGGGACATAACAAGAATGTATACTCTTGACATTTGTATGATCCCATTACTTAGGTCATCAACCCAAAGGCATATGTCATCGAGTAATGTCATCCTTTAGGAATTTATTATGTTACATCATTATCTCATTACTGAATAGAATAGAATAAATTAGAAGTTTGCTTTTATTATTAATCAAATCATTTACAAGTTATGCCATTATAATCATCACATAATTGTCTCTATGGTCATACATAGAAACATACAAAATCATTCTAATCAACCATATTCATGTGAAACTTTACCGTCTGGGATGAGGGTCGGCCTTACTCAAGTGTTGAGTCGACTGACTCATAATCCGCATAATCTAGAAAGTTGTGAAAATCCAACTATTCGACTCCTAATTGATCTGAAAACCATGACCCTGACCCTCCTATAAATAGAGGGGTAGTCAAGGATTTTAGGAGGCACAACTAACACTAACAAATGTTATCGATGTGAGATCCCAAATCAAGTCTAACATGTAAAAGTGAGAGAAAGCTAGGGAGAACAAGTCAGTGCTAGCATGTTGACATTGAAGGGACAACCTCCTTCTCTTTGGCTCATTTAAAGCGCAACTAGGAGCTCCCAGTGGTCTGTGCTAGGAGTTATTGTAAATATCTTAAATGTGGATTTACATTATTCGGATCAATTTTGAAGGATTGATTCAAAGGAGCCAATGATATTATGTATTTTTTAAATTTATAATGTATGGAATTGAAAAGGAATCTAGGGTTTCTCTTTATTATGATATCCCTAATAGTTCTTAGTACTCACTAGTGAGGTTAGTGGTCAATGTGGTATTGTGATAGTGTATGGTTTTGTATTCAATAAAATAGACTTCTTCAAAACCCTAAAATTCATTATTCAAATGGAAATGGGAGATCAAGACCTAACTCATATATAATCTTGAAAATATGAAGAGATGCTCAAATTTAGGTAATATTAGTTAAGTTAAATGTAGGGGGTCTTAATAAGATGATCTAATTCTAATGCATCTCTTGTACCAAAGGAATAATGCCTACATTCTAGATCAGTGCATGTCTTTTGTATGCGTTGCTTGATAATGAATTGAGATGATTACTAGAGGTTTAGGAAGGAGATGAAGTAATTATATCCATTATACTTCCTAAATTGAGTAGTCTTATAAGGAATATATGAATAGATGTCAATTTGAGATATGAAAAAGGAAGCACGCTAGGTTCACCAAAACAAATATAATAGGTGCCAATTAACAAAATGATATTGTAAGTCAAAATGACATGGTACATATACATAAATGTCAAAAAGGAAATAGAGAATGGTGAAATGAATTGTGACGATAAGTAATGGATGAAATGTTAAAAAAAGAGTATGAAAAATTCTTTAATCTGTTTTATTTAAAACATATTTGAGTTTATCTAAATAGAAAGAAATACACTAAAATTTGAATATGAAGGATCTCAATGAAAGAGAAGCTTTGTGCATTAAGTGGATTCAGTAGTATCAATACATATACTTTTATTGAGTGAGAAATAAAAGAAATTAAGGTGAATGAATCTAAATTGAAGGGAAGTGAAGAAAATTATTAGTTGGATCTGAGAACGTAACCCTAACTCAATTATGATGGGTAAAGTGATAATAATGAAGACTGAAAGGTTAATGAATGTAGATGATTGAGTACGAGTTTAATTAATTGAAAGAGAATAAATCATGATTGTTGAGTCGTGTTGATAAGAATTTAATATGAAATATTAATTATGTGCTATGAATGTTTATCCTCCAAACTACTCTATTTTAGAGAAAAATATAAGCGAGATAATCCTTGTTTTCTATTATAAACATGATTTAGGTACAATTAATGATAAAAAAGATGGTTATACATTGATCTTATTGCGATTTTAATGTCATTTTGAATATTACTGACATCTGCAATATGGAATAATATGATAAGAATTATTGTTGGGATTGAATTACGATGTATTCATTATATTTGATAAATCATGATCATGGTGAATATGTGAGAATGAGATTATATCTTAGAGTAATATCCCATTAATGATCAATCATATGAAATAATATGAGAATGCAAAAGAAACATATATACCTTAAATTATAGATTGTTTTATTTCTTAGTATAATGTTGAATTCTTGTCTTTCTTTTTAACCCTAATCTTCTTTAGGTCATTCTAGTTGTGCGACATTGTACGCAGATGATAAATGATTATTTGAATTCTATTTCATATGAGTAAGTGGATTAGATAATAATTGAAATGATGACACATCTAGTAATGTTCCCTATACACATCAAGTTTTCCCCTGTGTTTGTACTAGGGAAATGAAAATATATCCTTATATTAATCAAATGATTAAGTATAGGAGATCTGCTGTGTGGAAGAATTCCTTTAATTTTATACCACCACGATCTAGGAATGAGTCACATGCCATGATTTTGTCCCTAATGTGAAAGTCTTTGTCCATAAGGAATAGACTCTAGTGAAATTTAAACTATGAAGCATGAGAATTTTCTTATATGTGATGTTCTATTATGTTTGTTCCTATCCCGTGTACCTAGGATGAGGACTTCAACCTCTTTAGGGAACCTTACCATCAACTAGGATCTATTGCAACTATCTTTGGGTGGTTGGCTAAACTCTAAGATAATGATTATAAGTCACTGACACAAGAATCAAGAGTGATGGCTTGTACTTGGTGAGATATGAGCCAATTAGTTTTAGGGAAAATGATAAAGGGTGATAAGACATGTGGAAAATGAGATGTTAATTGTTTAATTTTATTAATTGTTAATTGGTATTTTTTATTATTGGGTATATTTCTTATATGTGAATATCAATTATTCTTTGTTATGAGGTAAACAAAATCTTTATTCTTATCAGCTTGATATCATATCTGATTATTAAATGTTGGTTAGAAGTGACTTTGATATCTAGCCTATGGTGGGTTTGATAAATGTATGCTCATGTAGTTAATGGTGGTTAGTCATTACCTAAAAAGTCATGTTTGGTAGACATGTTATATGTGAACTTTAGCTTCAATGCTATAGGATATGGTCCTCGTCTAGCTGGTGGAGAACCACCAAGATAGTTACTAAGTTGGGTTTTGTTTGATTAAATGCTTTTAAGAATAAATGGTTTATCACAATGATTTTGATATACTTAACGTTTGAATAATCTTCTACACTTATAAGATGATATACATAACTCTCTTGTACATATAATTTGAACAATCTATTGGTCATACATGTTACTTTGTTGAGTGGAAATTTACCACTCACTGGGGCTCTATATGGGTCTCATGAGATTGTTTCACATAAAGTTAAGCATAATGGCTTCCAAGTGAGAGGTCATGACATGGATGATGTAAATAGAATAGTTTAGTCTAGAATGTCCATGTAGTTTATCTTTCCTAGGATGGGTTATATATTGAATTTATTTCTTCATGTACATGTAGTCTGATGAAAAATAAACTTCCTATGAGTAATAAGATATGATTTCATTGTAATGAAGTTAAATGAGATTTTTGATAATTGCATGTGTTTGTCCCTAGATGTGCCATTGGTTTATGAGGTTTTTTTTGGAATGTATGACCAGAGAGCCAATCATATGAAGATTGTAATGGCAGAACTTGTAAATTATTTGATTAATAATAAAGGCAACTTCCAATTTATTCTATTTCAGTTATGAGCTGATGAATTAACATAATAAATGTGTAGAGAATGATATTACTCAATGACGTATGGCTTTTGGTTGATGACCTGAACAATGAGATCATATGAATGTTAAGAGTATATACATTCTTGTTGTGTCCCTAGTCAAATATTATTATGTAAGGCAGATAGACAGTAATAACACTAAAGACTAGAGTGTGTGTTGGTTGCTGACATAATCTCATTGGCCATGATATGTGATACCAAACCAAACACATAGATACTTGTTAGAGAACAGTGTATTGAATAGACCCACCAAAAGAGTGATATATGGAAATCATAATTAGTAGACAAAATCATCTCTTATAGTGTTGGTGATGATTGTGGTTCTTAGACCTAAAGTCAATACGCTCATCACATGTTGTTCAGTGTACTTTGACATCATCCACCGTGATTCTAAATAAGGGTTGCCATAAAGGTGATGATCAAATACATTGTGACAAATGGGGATGACTGTGAGTGGTGAAAATGGGATGTGTCCCTCCTAAGGGAGTATGATACCCCATCTACTTGATAAGCGAGACTGAGAAATACATGGTGATGTTAATGTGAGTCAATATGTGATATTGATCTTACATATATCTCAGACAGTCTCCTCTAGTTCAAGGAAGATGGATTGAATGATTGAAGAGGATGATGATTCCATGCCTCAAGTTCAATCTGGATATCAATGATAAAGGAACTATACCAACACAGAAACATCGATCACACATTGTAGGCTGAAGTTGTTCTCCAACTTTCCATTTAATTGGGTAGCAATGATGTGTTACTAAACGCCTCTCTTTGCTTGTGATGTCATAAAATGGTTATGGACACTCTGTAACATCCCAGGTTTGAGGCCTAGGATAACATGATCTTAAAAGGAATGATTGGACTACCCAAATCACCAAGGTGCACCTCCTTTTCCAGGAGCCCATCTCTAAAGAACTCCATAGTTAAGCATGCTCAGCTTGCACTAGTACTAGGGTGGGTGACCAGTCGGGAAGTTGATCCTGGCTTGCGCCTCAGTGAGGAAAAAGTGCGCAGTTAAGGCTAGTGGTGGTTTGTGGGGCCAGTCGTCATTCCTGAAACTCTACTAGAGCCTTGGGAAGTGGGCCCAGACGTTACAAATGGTATCAGAGCCATAACCCCTCCAGTAGGTGGGGCCCACATGGGCATGTGGCATGCAAGTTTTAAGCCGTGCGGACCAGGCAAGTTGGAAAGGGATATCCGTAGAGATGATATGGAGCCGCCCTTGCACTGGTAGCCTTAGACGGGAGCTGGTTGTCCATGGGCCATTGTGGATCTGCACTGAAATGGGGTCAGATTATGAGGTCATATAGTTGAGCCTTGACGAGGACGTCAAGAGTCTAAGTGGGGGAGATTGTAACATCCCAGGTTTGAGGCCTAGGATAACATGATCTTAAAAGGAATGATTGGACTACCCATGTCACCAAGGTGCACCTCTTTTTTCGGGAGCCCATCTCTAAAGAACTCCATAGTTAAGCGTGCTCAGCTTGCACTAGTACTAGGGTGGGTGACCAGTCGGGAAGTTGATCCTGGCTTGCACCTCCGCGAGGAAAAAGTGCGCAGTTAAGGCTAGTGGTGGTTTGTGGGGCCAGTCGTCATTCCTGAAACTCTACTAGAGCCTTGGGAAGTGGGCCCAGGCGTTACTTGAGCCTTGACGAGGACGTCAAGAGTCTAAGTGGGGGAGATTGTAACATCCCAGGATTTGAGGCCTCAGATAACATGATCTTAAAAGGAATGATTGGACTACCCATATCACCAAGGTGCACCTCCTTTTCTGGGAGCCCATCACTAAAGAACTCCATAGTTAAGCGTGCTCAGCTTGGAGTAGTACTAGGATGGGTGACCAGTCGGGAAGTTGATCCTGGCTTGCACGTGAGTGGACAAAAAGCGTGCAGTTAAGGCTAGTGGTGGTCTGTGGGGCCAGTCGTCATTCCTGAAACTCTGCTAGAGCCTTGGGCAGTGGGCCCAGTCGTTACAAATGGTATCAGAGCCATAACCCCTCCAGTAGGTGGGGCCCACATGGGCATGTGGCATGCCAATCTTGAGTCGTGCGGTCCAGGCAAGTTGGAAAGGGCTATCCGTAGAGACGAGATGGAGCTGCCCTTACGCTGGTAGCCGTGGATGGGAGCTGGGTGTCCATGGGCCATTGTGGGTCTGCACTGAAATGGGGTCAAATTATGAGGCCATATAGTTGAGCCTTGACGAGGACGTCAAGAGTCTAAGTGGGGGAGATTGTAACATCCCAGGATTTGAGGCCTCAGATAAAAAGATCTCATAAGGAATGACTGGACTACCCATATCACCAAGGTGCACCTCCTTTTCCGGGAGCCCATCTCTAAAGAACTCCATAGTTAAGCGTGCTCAGCTTGGAGTAGTACTAGGATGGGTGACCAGTCGGGAAGTTGATCCTGGCTTGCGCGTGAGTGGACAAAAGCTTGCATTTAAGGCTAGTGGTGGTCTGTGGGGCCTGTCGTCATTCCTGAAACTCTGCTAGAGCCTTGGGCAGTGAGTCTGGGCGTTACACACTCACTTCCAATGTAATTTGGAACCTATAGGGTCACACACAAAGAATTCAATTGGAATAGGAGTTTATTCAGAATGATGACTAAATTGATTACTAAAGTGTTTAAGTATTCAATTTAAACAACAATTGAGTGATTGACTCCGAACCTACTGGTTCAAGTGTTGAACTGATCGGTTGGAGTGTCAGGTTGATTGGAGATTGCATTGGCTAAATTCTAGATGAACTAGGGCATGAACTGACTGGTTCACTTAGTCAATCGATCAGCTCAAGATCACCAGATGATCGGTTCATGGATCAATTTGAGTACATTAAGGATTAGTGTTGACGTCATGTTGGGTGTTAATTGGATTAGAATTGCCAATACAATTGTGATTGGGAAACATGATGAAACGACTGGTTCACTGGGTGAACCGATCGGCTCACATGCCAACTACTTAGTTGATCTCTAAATCGATCATTTCACCGCTCGTAGGTTGCAAAAATTTGTGAAACCTTGGTCCCTTCCACTCCCACATAGACTGGGAACCCTAACCCTCCTATAAATAAAGGTGTAAGGACCCTGACCTCCGTTTAGGGCTTATCCTATTTGCTTTGCTTAACCCTGGTGCTTAGTTGCTTGCTAATCACCTTTAGTGGTGATTAGGGTTTGTTGGTGTTTTGTTGAAAGATGGAGGTGCTACTTGCAATAAACCCAAGTATAGGGTTTGAGGGCAAGTTTGTCATTTTGTGAGATGTTCCTCCCTCTCCTTGCTTCTTCTAGTGTTGAGAGAAAGGGTTGGTTTCATTGCTTGAGTTCCTTTGGGCTTGGATGAACCTTGTTGGGCCTTGTTGTGCCTTGCCTTTGCCTTTTTGGACCTTGTGTCGGGCAGGAGTGCCTTGTGTCGACCTAGATGTGTCAACCTGTGGTGTATCGGCCTGTAGTGTGTCGGCCTAGGGAGTGTGTCGGCCATGGTGTGGGGGTGTGTCGCCCATGGACCCTTTGACCCTCTTTTACCTTGTTTGTGTCACCACTAGTGGACACTTGGTGTTTGATGCTTGCATGTGGAAATGGCCTTGGACGTGTTTAGGGCATGTTGGAGTGGTGGCTTTGCTCATGGACAAGTGTACCTAGGTGGGCGACACCTTTCCTTGTCTTTCCTTGGTTTCTCCTCCATCCTCTTCTATATATGTGTTCCCTTTCTCTTGCTAAGGATCCCTTTAGTTCCTTAGTTTCCCCTCTTCTTTGGTGCATGACACCCCTCTTCCTTTGCAAGCTTGGTGGTTGATCCTTGCCTTGGAGTCTCCTTCTTCCTCTAGTGGTGGCCGAACCCTAGAGTGCCTTGCTCTCCTTCTTTTGGTGGTTCTTGGATCTAGGAGCTTGGAGCTTGCTTAAGGCGGGTTACATAACTCCTAACCCTAACTATACTACCTCTTCTATGTTCTTGCTTGTATGTTGTTTATGATCGGCTATGTGTGTTGTTAGTTTAGTTTCTTGCTTAGTTGTACCTTGTTGGCTGAAACTATGTTCTAGGGTTTCTTGTTGAGCAACACCCCTCTCCCTCCTTGGTCTAGAGAAGTGAGCCTGAACTCTAGTATCATGGGCAATACTCCTCTCTCGTTTAAGTTGAGAGGTGAGCTTGTGTTCTAGTTGCTTGAGCAATACCCTTTTCTCACCATGGATTCGAGAGGTGAGCTATGTGGGGTTGTAGACCTTTGTTAGGGTTGGTCTTTGTGTTTCCCGATTAGTGATAAGAAGCTAGGAAAGACCCCTCTCTTGGTTGTTGAGAGGTGAGCCATCTTCCTGATCCATTAGGGTTTTGGTGCCCTTTGTGCTTGTGGTTGGTGGCGACCTTGTTGGGTTGCTTTTCTTTGCCCGATATGGGGTTGGTGGTGATGCTCCCGATATCCCTCTTTGGCCTAGAGCTTTGGACGTTATGTTGTGGTGTTGTATCGGGCGTCACACACCTGGTCGTGCCTTGCTGTGTTGGGCGTCACACCATGATAAGTACCCTGCCCGACACCCTTAACCTCGTTATACCTTGATGTTGTGAAGCTTTGCTAGCTAGTTATGTGGTGGGCGTCTCCCCTGGCCCTGGCCTTATGTGTTGGTCGATAGATTAGGTTAGCTAGTTAAATGACATGCTTTCCTTGCTGTCATTTGAGGTTGTGCCCTGGTCGTTATACCTAGATGAGTAGAATGTTGGTTGTTACCCTTGTGTGTTGGGCGTCACACATGGTCGTGTCCTCTACCCGATACGCCTGGTTCAGGTGGTAGCCTTGTGTCCGTACCTTGGACATTATGGAGTATGTGGCTAGCTAGTTTCGGGCATCATAGTGTTGTGGTGATGCCCAACAGAGTGTCTCCTAGTATCCCCAGCCATTGCATATGGATGCCTGATGAGCGACACGCTGATAGGCTCAGTTACCCGATAGGCTTTGTGGTTGTTGTACCCTTGATACCGACGCAGCTTGGCACGACTTGAGGTGCATGACACGCGTTGCTCGATACACATGAGGGCACGAGATGGCTTGGTTCCTCGTTGTCCGATATATGTGGTAATATGATACCTTGTCGTGTGCTTGGCCGATATGTAGCTGGTTTCTTGACCATTATGTGGTGGGAGTGTTGGGCGATATGGGATAGTACCCTGTCCGATACTACCTTAATTTGGTGAGGGTGCCCTACCCGTCACACCTTTTGGTGAGGGTAGTGGGCACTTCTAGGAAACCGGTATGCTAAGCTCTTGTTTCTTATTATCACGTTTTGTTTATGATGGTGACCCTTGATATGCTTAATGGTAGTAAGGTAATTAATATGGTTATGATCATCTTGAATTATAGATAGAATGTTGAGTAAATGATAAGCATATAAGATGCCTTGCATGATGATATGACCTATGTCTATGGTCACAAGTTGAGGCATGTATGATAAAGCACATGATCATCAATGTCACTCTATATTGAATAATATGATTCTTCTGTCAACCCATGATGATTTTGCATACTAACCATGCAGGTGTTTCATACAGATGCATAGCCAGGTAAAGGGCTATGAGGTATATATATATATATATATATATATATATATATATATATATATATATATATATATATATATGTTTGAGTAACACTACTTTGATGGTTACTCTTGATGATGAGATAACATGCATGATGTGCTTTGGTCTGAGGACTTGAGTTTGGTTAAAGTGCCTAGTTGAGGTGTTATCCTCTGATGATGATCTGGGATTGATATCCCAAGTGATGAGAATGCCTGTTGAGGCAGTGGTTTCTTGTGATGGGGGATTGAGATACCGAAATAGCTTGATGGTGGCAATAATAGTGTAGTTTTATGTTATGCATGTGTTACAACTTGGTTGCCTCAACAATCCACTTAAAATATACTAACTAATCATAGTGGAACATATCATGTAGTTTGCCCTGGCCATAGATCCATCATCGTCAGGAGCTAGTGATGGTGAAACGGCTTCTCTTGTGGGGTAACCGGGAGTGCATATTGTTGAATATGTGAGGTTTCTCCTAGCCTAAAATAGTGAGGATTCGAGTGCAGCTGCGGTTGCAGACTCGGGATATGTATAGAGCATGGTGAACAGGCCCATGGCTCAGGATATGTGATATGGTAGCATGAATGCGTTCATGGCTCAGAGCACGGTGAACATGCCTATGGCTCAGTTTCACTAGCGCCGAGACCTGTACCGAGGCAGGCTAGGCAAAGGGTAGCCTACGAGAGCTGACCCTGTGGCTGAGGCCACTTAAGCATGAGACTACGGTCCTACTTGTGTTGTACTCGTACACTGACCACAAGGTGGGAGGTCGTGGAGTCCGACTCTTCCATTGACCTTGTATGGCACCGGCTCCGGGTTTCTCAGCCGTCGATTGGATCTGAGCAGTACGGCTCACTTCCTCAGGGCATAATAATATGTAATCCAGCCGAATAGAATTTATTGCTTAAAGCAAAATACAGAACATTGATTGAAGCCTTCCTTGTGTAGTTAATCTTGTTATACTTGCAGTTGCTTATACGTTCCTTATGTTATGTGGTAAGATCTTATAAATCTTATCTTGTTAATCATGTTCCATAAAGAGATATTGGATTATATGCCTTCCGTACATCTGATAAGCCTGATGGTATGAATAGCCTTGCTATATAGACTGCTCTTGTTGTACCTTTTACCAGTTATCTACTGCTTTTTGCTTTATCTTTTTGAGGTTTTTGTAGTTTCGGCGGGGAGTTATGTTTCTCGTTGGGACTGTGTGTCTCACCCCACTGGTTCATACCCTTTTTAGGTGTGCGAGCTAGATGTGGTGGTGGTCATGGAGTTGTGGTCGAGCAGTAAGGAGAGCTGTAGAAGGCAAGAGATGGATATCCTGCTGTTTTGGTTGTTTTGTAGTAAAGTCTAGAGTCATCCTTGTACTCTCAGGTCCTTGGGGGCATTTTGACGTTGTTTCACGATGTATAGCTGATGATGTTTTGTATATCCTGCTGCTAGCCGAATGTGGGCCGTTCTGTATGTACTAACAGGTGATGAACTCATGTGATGGCTAGACAACTGATCCCCTAAGTTGTGGACACGTGTCAAGATCTTGTACATGTTTATATAACCTGTTTTCCTTGCAGGATGAGGACCTAAATGTAATCATTGCTCAGTTTATCTGCATTCTGCAATCGATTTTAATTAACTCATGTTTTTGGTAATTAGTGGTTTATGGTGTTCTCCACACGTTTTCACGTAACACCTCACTGTCTGTGTGATAGTGGGATGTGTTTCCACAAGTTTGGTATCAGAGCTCTAGGTTCGCTGAGTCTACAGGGATTTAGGACTAGGTTGTGTCTGTTCTTGTGAGTTTTCTAGATTTTCTTGCCATCGTCTTCTGCCCTCAGCGAAAGAAAAGACAAGATGTCTGGAAACCATGAAGAACACGTTGCCGAGAACAACGATGTTGCATCAGTTGATGGAGCTTTTAGTCGGGCACATGAAGATCGGGTGCCTGAGGTCCCCCAACCTGACCCAGCCATTCTTGAACACCCTGCCTATCAATAGCTTATGGGGCAAATGATGGCTATGATGAATCTCATGGTAGAAAGATTGCCAATGCCTCCGCCAAGAGCACAGGCTCCCCATGGTGAAACATCGGGTATTGGGAAGACCTTTGAGCGGCTTTGCCGAGTCAGAGCTTCGGACTATACTGGAACGGTTGATCCAGCGGATGTAGATCTGTGGCTGACAAGTCTTGAGAAGGCTTTCCAGATCCTCGACATCCCCAAAGCAGACAAAGTAAAGCACGTTGTCTACCTTCTGAAAGGTAGTACTGGTCACTGGTGGACTATCGAGGAGGAGAAGCGTCCTGGTGAGGTGATCGGTTGGGAAGTTTTTCGGCGCAAGTTCGTCAGCAGATACTTTCCGAAGACGTATCTGGATGAGAAGATCAGTCAGTGTGACAACATGTGCCAAGGAACGATGAACATCACCGAGTATGAGGCCAAGTTCATGGATCTGTTGAGGTTTTGTCCTCACATGGCAGCAACGTATGAGGATCAGATCAGACGTTTTGAGAAGGGTCTGAGTGCTGAGCTGAAAACACCTGTTACTGCATTGGAGAACCGTGAGCGGTTTTCTACGTTTGTGGAATCTGTCCGGAGGATTGAACGATCAGTAAGGGAGAAAAGAGAATCCATGTCTAAGAAGAGGCCTGCTCAGTTCCAGGGATAGAGGTTTGGTGGCTTCAAGAAGCCAAGGTTTTCAGCTCCTTTTGTGATGAGAGGCTCCAGTGTACCGTCACAGTGGTCTCCGAGTAAGGGAAGAGGTTATGTTTCTTCACCGTCAAAGGCACATAGTACAGCTTCAGTGGCAGTGACAGGGCCATCTAGGCCACAGTTCGAAGATAGGGTATGCCATCTGTGTGGTCAGACCGGGCATTTCAAGTTAAATTGCCCAAGTAGGGATGTTGAAGTGACGCAGCAGTTGAGACAGAATCAACAAGGGTCAAATAGACAGCAGCCTAGTAGTAGTAGATGGCGAGGACGCGATCAGGCATCACAAGAGGGATCGTCTGCTCAAGGAAGAAGAGGACGTGGATAGCAAGCAACGGCTCGATTCTATGCTATGAGTCGGCCAGAGGCGATAGTCAACCCACGAGTAGTGACAGGTCAGATGGAGCTATTTCATTCTTATATGTCTTCTTCTTGCTTTGTATCCGTTCTAGTTGAACCAGGTGCTACACACTCTTTCATCGCCTATAGTATGCTTGAGAAATGTCGTTTACCTGTTAGTTGTAAGAAGGATAGCTTGTTGTTAGAAACCCCTCTTGATGGTTCCTCGATGCTTCGAGAAGA
The DNA here is from genome assembly GCA_963693085.1 of Alisma plantago-aquatica. NCBI lineage: Eukaryota > Viridiplantae > Streptophyta > Magnoliopsida > Alismatales > Alismataceae > Alisma > Alisma plantago-aquatica. Next base: position 243,526,379 of record OY856414.1, on the reverse strand, counting down.
GTGTCCATCTTATGTCTTATCTTTTTCGGGACACAGTATACAAGTGGGTCTTATACCACTTGATATGCATGGTTTCGATGTGATCCTTGGGATGGATACCTTAGAGAAGTATAAGGTTGTTTTGGACTATGGTTCCAAGCAAGCTGTGTTTGATGATGATGGAGAGAAGTGGATCTTCCAAGGAGATAGGAAGATTCTTCCGACATGTCTGGTATCAGCTATGGTGGCAGAGAAGTTGCTATGACAAGGATGTAAGTCGTTCTTAGCTCATGTTGTGGATACCAAGGCAAAAGGTCCTAGCCTTGAGGAGGTGTCGGTTGTCTGAGAGTTTGCAGATGTGTTTCCTGATGAGTTCACCGGTGTTCCTCCACCCCGAGAGATTGATTTTGAGATCAATCTGGTTCTAGGAACATAGCCAGTTGCGCAAAGACCGTATAGGATGGCTCCAGTAGAGATGGTAGAGCTTAAGAATCAGTTGCAAGAGTTGTTGGAGAAAGGTTTAATCTGACCGAGTACATCGCCTTGGGGTACTCCAGTTTTGTTCGTTAAGAAGAAGGACGGGTCGATGCGGTTATGTATAGATTACTGGTAGTTGAACAAGGTCACGATCAAGAACAAGTACCCGTTACCAAGGATAGATGATTTGTTTGATCAGTTGTGTGGTGCTATAGTGTTTTCAATGATCGATCTACGGTCTGGATATCATCAGTTGAGGATTAAGGCAGATGACATACCATAGTCAGATTTTAGGACGAGAAGGAGTCAAAGTGGACCCGAAGAAGGTGGAGTCCATTGCAGAATGGGAACAGCCGAAGACGCCGACAGAAGTTCGTAGTTTCCTGGGATTAGCAGGATACTACTAGAGGTTTATCAAGGACTTCAGTGCGATTGCATTGTCGATGACGAAGTTGACTAGAAAGGATGTACCTTTTGTCTGGAATGATCGTTGTCAGCAAGCCTTCCAAAGTTTGAAGGAGAAGTTGACTAGTGCTCTAATGCTAGTGTTGCCAGAGCCTGGAAAGGGATATGTTGTTTTCTGTGATTCTTCCAAGAAAGATCTAGGTTGTGTGCTGATGTAGGAAGATCATGTGGTTTCTTTTGTTTCATGACAGCTTAAGAAACACGAGGAGAACTATCTGACTCATGACTTGGAGTTGGCAGTAGTGGTTCATGCATTAAAGATTTAGAGACACTATCTTTACGGAGAGGTATGCTAGATCTTTACAGATCATCAGAATCTGAAGTACATCTTTTCACCGAATGAACTAAACATGCAACAACGCCGATGGATGGAGCTAATCAATGATTACAATTGCACCATCGAGTACCATCCCGGTAAGGCGAATGTGGTAGCTGATGCGCTTAGTCGAAAGTCTTCTTCTCTTTTTACAAAGAAGGCATAGTTGAGCTCCTTGGTATGCCATAGACGGGATATGTTTGTTACCTTGCGGTAGATGAATGTGCAGATGGAAGTTTCCTTGTTAGCTGGACTTTTAGCACATATGCAAGTCAAGCCTACGCTGAGACAACAGATCAAAGATGCACAGCAAACAGATGATACCGTACAATTGATCAGATCAAAGTTTGGCAGCAAAAAGAATGATGGGTTCCATGAGTTCGAGGATGGACTAGTTTGCTACCGAGATAGGATGGTGTTTCCCGATGCAGATGATCTGAGGAAGCTAGTACTCGAAGAAGCACACACGTCAATGTATGCTATACATCCAGGTTTCACCAAGATGCATCATAATCTGAAGGACTTTTATTGGTGGCCTGGTTTGAAGAAAGATGTAGCCGAGTTTTTGGCTAGGTGTGCGGTATGTCAGCAAGTTAAGGCTGAGCATTAGAAGCTGGCAGGTACGTTACAACCCTTGCCAATACCGCAGTGGAAATGGGATCATATAACCATGGATTTCATAGTTGGTCTGCCCAGAACAACTAGGAATCATGATTCCATTTGGGTGATAGTGGACAGATTGACAAAGTCTGCCCATTTTATACCTGTAAAGACAATGTATATAGCTGAGAATCTCGCTCGGGTATATGTAGATGAGATAGTACGTTTTCACAGTGTACCAACAATGATAGTTTCCGACAGAGGTCCACAGTTCATGAGTCGTTTTTGGGAACAGTTGCACAAAGCGTTGGGAATGCAGTTGAGGTTCAGTGCCGCCTTCCACCCGCAGACAGATGGACAGTTTGAGAGAACTATTTAGACTTTGGAGGATCTCCATCGAGCTTGTGTTTTGTAGTTCCTAGGAAGTTGGGACGTACATCTCAGTTTGATAGAGTTTCCTTACAACAACAGTTATCAACAGAGCATTGACATGGCTCCTTATGAGGCCTTATATGGCAGGAAGTGCATATCTCTTTTGTGTTGGTATGAGTCTGGTGAATATCAGCTTTTGGATCCTGAGTTAGTACAACAGACAACAGAAAAGATCAAAGTGATACAACAATAGCTGAAAGCGGCACAGGACAGGAAAAAGTCTTATGCAGACAATCATTGACGACCTTTGGAGTTCCAGGTAGGAGACAAAGTGTATATTAAAGTCTCGCCATGGAAAGGTGTGCTAAGGTTTGGCCAGAAGGGTAAGCTGGCACCCAGATACATGGGGCCATACCCGGTCATAGCATGTATGGGCAAGGTAGCTTACGAGTTGGAGCTGCCGCCAGAGTTACACATGTTGCATCCAGTGTTCCATGTCAGTATGCTGAAGAAAAGTCATCCAGATTCAGGAACAGTGATACAACCAGTCGAAGTTGAGCTTGATGAAGATGTGACCTATGAGGAAGGTCCTGTGATGATCCTTGACAGAAGAGTTAAGAAGCTGAAGAGGAAGGACCTGGTTCTTGTAAAGGTTCTTTGGCATCATCGTGGCATTGAGGAAGCCACGTGGGAGCTTGAGGAAGAGATGAGGAGGAAGTATCCCTCACTTTTCTCTTCAGAGTGCCTTGCTCTCCTTCATGTGGTGGTGCTTGGAGCTAGGAGCTTGCTTAAGGCGGGTTACATAACTCCTAACCCTAACTATACTACCTCTTCTATGTTCTTGCTTGTATGTTGTTTATGATCGGCTATGTGTGTTGTTATTTTAGTTTCTTTCTTAGTTGTACCTTGTTGGACGAAACTATGTTCTAGGGTTTCTTGTTTAGCAACACCCCTCTCCCTCCTTGGTCTAGAGAAGTGAGCTCGAACACTAGTATCATGGGCAATACTCCTCTCTCATTTAAGTTGAGAGGTGAGCTTGTGTTCTAGGTGCTTGAGTAACACCCTTTTCTCACCATGGATTCGAGAGGTGAGCTTTGTGGGGTTGTATACCTTTGTTAGGGTTGGTCTTTGTGTTTCCCGATTGGTGATAAGAAGCTAGGCAAGACCCCTATCTCTTGGTTGTTGAGAGGTGAGCCATCTTCTTGATCCATTAGGGTTTTGGTGCCCTTTGTGCTAGTGGTTGGTGGCGACCTTATTGGGTTGCTTTTCTTTGCCCGATATGGGGTTGGTGGTGATGCTCCCGATATCCCTCTTTGGCATAGAGCTTTGGACGTTATGTTGTGGTGTTGTGTCGGGCGTCGCACACCTGGTCCTACCTTGTTGTGTCGGGCGTCACACCATGATAAGTACCCTGCCCGACACCCTTAACCTCATTATACCTTGATGTTGTGAAGCTTTGCTAGCTAGTTCTGTGGTGAGCGTCTCCCCTGGATCTGGCCTTGTGTGTTGGCCGATAGATGAGGTTAGCTAGCTGGACCACATGTTTTCCTTGTTGTCATTTGAGGTTGTGCCCTAGTCATTATACCTAGATGAGTAGAATGTTGGTCGTTACCCTTGTGTGTCGGGTGTCACACATGGTTGTGTCCTCTGCCCGATACACCTGGTTCAGGTGGTAGCCTTGTGTCCGTACCTTGGACGTTATGGAGTATGTGGCTAGCTGGTGTCGGGCATCATGGCATTGTGGTGATGCCTGATAGAGTGTCGCCTAGTATCCCCAGCCATTGCATATGGATGCCTGATGAGCGACACACACATAGGCTCAGTTACCCGATAGCCTTTGTGGCTGTTGTACCCTTGATACCCGACGCAACGTTGCACAACTTGAGGTGCACGACACGCGTTGCTCGATACACATGAGTGCACGAGATAGCTTAGTTCCTCGTTGCCCGATATATGTGGTAGCCCGATACCTTGTTGTGTGCTTGGCCGATATGTAGTTGGTTACTTGACCGTTATGTGGTGGGAGTGTTGGGCGATATGGGATAGTACCCTGCCCGATACTACCTTTGGTGAGGGTGCCCTACCCGTCACACCTTTTGGTGAGGGTAGTGGGCACTTCTAGGAAACTGATATGCTAAGCTCTTATTTCTTGTTATCACGTTTTGTTTATGATGGTGACCCTTGATATGCTTAATGGTAGTAAGGTAATTAATATGGTTATGATCATCATGAATTATATATAGAATGTTGAGTAAATGATAAGCATATAAGATGTCTTGCATGATGATATGACCTATGTCTATGGTCATAGGTTGAGGCATGTATGATAAAGCATATGATCATCAATGTCACCCTATATTGAATAATATGATTCTTCTGTCAATCCATGATGATTGTGCATACTAACCATGCAGGTGTTTCATACAGATGCATAGCTAGGTAAAGGGCTATAAGGTATATATATATATATATATATATGTGTGTGTGTGTGTGTGTGTGTTTGAGTAACACTGCTTTGATGGTTACTCTTGATGATGAGATAACATGCATGATGTGCTTTGGTCTGAGGACCTGAGTTTGGTTAAAGTGCCCAGTTGAGGTGTTATCCTCTGATGATGATCTGGGATTGATATCCCAAGTGATGAGAATGCCTGTTGAGGCAGTGGTTTCTTGTGATGGGGGATTGAGATAAAGTCTCGCCATGGAAAGGTGTGCTAAGGTTTGGCCAGAAGGGTAAGCTGGCACCCAGATACATGGGGCCATACCCGGTCATAGCATGTATGGGCAAGGTAGCTTACGAGTTGGAGCTGCCGCCAGAGTTACACATGTTGCATCCAGTGTTCCATGTCAGTATGCTGAAGAAAAGTCATCCAGATTCAGGAACAGTGATACAACCAGTCGAAGTTGAGCTTGATGAAGATGTGACCTATGAGGAAGGTCCTGTGATGATCCTTGACAGAAGAGTTAAGAAGCTGAAGAGGAAGGACCTGGTTCTTGTAAAGGTTCTTTGGCATCATCGTGGCATTGAGGAAGCCACGTGGGAGCTTGAGGAAGAGATGAGGAGGAAGTATCCCTCACTTTTCTCTTCAGAGTGCCTTGCTCTCCTTCATGTGGTGGTGCTTGGAGCTAGGAGCTTGCTTAAGGCGGGTTACATAACTCCTAACCCTAACTATACTACCTCTTCTATGTTCTTGCTTGTATGTTGTTTATGATCGGCTATGTGTGTTGTTATTTTAGTTTCTTTCTTAGTTGTACCTTGTTGGACGAAACTATGTTCTAGGGTTTCTTGTTTAGCAACACCCCTCTCCCTCCTTGGTCTAGAGAAGTGAGCTCGAACACTAGTATCATGGGCAATACTCCTCTCTCATTTAAGTTGAGAGGTGAGCTTGTGTTCTAGGTGCTTGAGTAACACCCTTTTCTCACCATGGATTCGAGAGGTGAGCTTTGTGGGGTTGTATACCTTTGTTAGGGTTGGTCTTTGTGTTTCCCGATTGGTGATAAGAAGCTAGGCAAGACCCCTATCTCTTGGTTGTTGAGAGGTGAGCCATCTTCTTGATCCATTAGGGTTTTGGTGCCCTTTGTGCTAGTGGTTGGTGGCGACCTTATTGGGTTGCTTTTCTTTGCCCGATATGGGGTTGGTGGTGATGCTCCCGATATCCCTCTTTGGCATAGAGCTTTGGACGTTATGTTGTGGTGTTGTGTCGGGCGTCGCACACCTGGTCCTACCTTGTTGTGTCGGGCGTCACACCATGATAAGTACCCTGCCCGACACCCTTAACCTCATTATACCTTGATGTTGTGAAGCTTTGCTAGCTAGTTCTGTGGTGAGCGTCTCCCCTGGATCTGGCCTTGTGTGTTGGCCGATAGATGAGGTTAGCTAGCTGGACCACATGTTTTCCTTGTTGTCATTTGAGGTTGTGCCCTAGTCATTATACCTAGATGAGTAGAATGTTGGTCGTTACCCTTGTGTGTCGGGTGTCACACATGGTTGTGTCCTCTGCCCGATACACCTGGTTCAGGTGGTAGCCTTGTGTCCGTACCTTGGACGTTATGGAGTATGTGGCTAGCTGGTGTCGGGCATCATGGCATTGTGGTGATGCCTGATAGAGTGTCGCCTAGTATCCCCAGCCATTGCATATGGATGCCTGATGAGCGACACACACATAGGCTCAGTTACCCGATAGCCTTTGTGGCTGTTGTACCCTTGATACCCGACGCAACGTTGCACAACTTGAGGTGCACGACACGCGTTGCTCGATACACATGAGTGCACGAGATAGCTTAGTTCCTCGTTGCCCGATATATGTGGTAGCCCGATACCTTATTGTGTGCTTGGCCGATATGTAGTTGGTTACTTGACCGTTATGTGGTGGGAGTGTTGGGCGATATGGGATAGTACCCTGCCCGATACTACCTTTGGTGAGGGTGCCCTACCCGTCACACCTTTTGGTGAGGGTAGTGGGCACTTCTAGGAAACTGATATGCTAAGCTCTTATTTCTTGTTATCACGTTTTGTTTATGATGGTGACCCTTGATATGCTTAATGGTAGTAAGGTAATTAATATGGTTATGATCATCATGAATTATATATAGAATGTTGAGTAAATGATAAGCATATAAGATGTCTTGCATGATGATATGACCTATGTCTATGGTCATAGGTTGAGGCATGTATGATAAAGCATATGATCATCAATGTCACCCTATATTGAATAATATGATTCTTCTGTCAATCCATGATGATTGTGCATACTAACCATGCAGGTGTTTCATACAGATGCATAGCTAGGTAAAGGGCTATAAGGTATATATATATATATATATATATGTGTGTGTGTGTGTGTGTGTGTGTTTGAGTAACACTGCTTTGATGGTTACTCTTGATGATGAGATAACATGCATGATGTGCTTTGGTCTGAGGACCTGAGTTTGGTTAAAGTGCCCAGTTGAGGTGTTATCCTCTGATGATGATCTGGGATTGATATCCCAAGTGATGAGAATGCCTGTTGAGGCAGTGGTTTCTTGTGATGGGGGATTGAGATCCTAGAATAGCATGATGGTGGCAATAATAGTGTAGTTTTATGTTATGCATGTGTTACAACTTGGTTGCCTCAACAATCCACTTAAAATATACTAACTAATCACAGTGGAACATATCATGTAGTTTGCCCTAGCCATAGATCCAACATCGTCAGGAGCTGGTGATGGTGAAACGGGTCTCCTGCGGGGTAACCCGGAGCGCATATTGTTAAATATGTGAGGTTTCTCCTAGCCTAAAATAGTGAGGATTCGAGTGCAGCTGCGGTTGCAAACTCGGGATATGTATAGAGCATGGTGAACAGGCCCATGGCTCAGGATATGTGATATGGGAGCATGAATGCGTTCATGGCTCAGAGCATGGTGAATAGGCTCGTGGCTCAGTTTCACTAGCGCCGAGACCTGTACCGAGGCGGGCTAGGCAGAGGGTAGCCTGCGGGAGCTGACCCTGTGGCTGAGGCCACTTAAGCATGAGACTACGGTCCTGCTTGTGTTGTACTCGTGCACTGACCACGAGGTGGGAGGTCATGGAGTCTGGCTCTTCCATTGACCTTGTAGGGCACCGGCTCCGGGTTTCGCATCCGTCGGTTGGATCTGAGCGGTATGGCTCACTTCCTAAGGGCATAATAATATGTAATCTAGCCGAATAGAATTTATTGCTTAAAGCAAAATACGGAACATTGATTGAAGCCTTGCTTGTGTAGTTAATCTTGTTATACTTGCAGTTGCTTATACGTTCCTTATGTTATGCGGTAAGATCTTATAAATATTAACTTGTTAATCATGTTCCATAAAGAGATATTGGATTATATGCCTTCCATACATTTGGTAAGCATGATGGTATGAATAGCCTTGCTATATAGACTTCTCTTGTTGTACCTTTTACCAGTTATCTACTGCTTTTTGCTTTATCTTTCTGAGGTTTTTGTAGTTTCGGGGGGGAGTTATGTTTCTCACTGGGACAGTGTGTCTCACCCCAGTGGTTCATAACCTTTTTATATGTGCGAGCTAGACGTGGTGGTGGCCGTGGAGTTGCGGCCGAGCATCAAGGAGAGATGTAGAAGGCAAGAGATAGATATGCTGTTGTTTTGGTTGTTTTGTAGTAAAGTCTAGAGTCATCCATGTACTCTTAAGTCCTTGGGGGCATTTTGACATTGTTTCATGATGTATAGATGATGATGTTTTGTATATCCTACTGCTGGCTGGATGTGGGCCGTTCTGTATGTACTAACAGGTGAACTCATGTGATGGCTAGACAGCTGAACCCCTAAGCTGTGGACACGTGTCAAAATCTTATACATGTTTATATAACATGTTTTCCTTGCAGGATGGGGACCTAAATGTAATCATTTCTCACTTTATCTGCGTTCTGCAATCGATTTTAATTAACTCATGTTTTTGGTAATTAGTGGTTTATGGTGTTCTCCGCATGTTTTCGCATAACACCTCGCTGTCTGTGTGATAGTGGTATGTGTTGCCACAAAAGGGGTATTGGGGCTTCCGAGAGACACAACTCAATTAGTTCTGAAAATTATATGTCTTCTTTGGTTGTAATAATCCATAGAATTTGAGCAAGTCATACCCGATAAAGAGAGGGATAGCAAGGGAGAACAATTACTAGAGAGAAATTTGGTACTCGTACACCAACGTGGAGGGACAACTCCTTCCTATTTGTTCTTCTAGAATGGAAAGAGTTCCTAGTGGTCTGTTTGGACTACCATAGAGGTGAGGAGTCCATTTCCTACTTCTAGGAGGACAACGTCAAGCTACCATCTGTGTTGATCAACCAGGAGTTGTTGTAGATGTGTTTGATTGCAAATAGATGAAAGCCTCACACTACAATGAAAAGATTTTCGCTGGACTTGATCCAGGATCAGGTATATCCTCAAAACCATCCTTCCCATTATATAGTTGTGATGTGACCTACTATTATAAGGGGAATATGGTAGATAATTTTTGTTTCTACTGCCTACTCTGCCGCCATATTTCCCTGATGTGATATTAGAGCTGCATCAATTTACTATATTTTGGGATAATCGACATGATCAGATTTTTGGTTTTCATTGTTTATTTATTGCATATGATACAAAAATTAAAAGGGCATATCCAATTTAAATACCATGTACAATCTCAAACTTATATATATATATATATATATATATGTGTGTGTGTGTGTGTGTGTGTGTGTGTGTGTGTGTGTGTGTAATTTACAGGTGTCTCCCTACAAGATGGTTTTGATGGTGGATGTGTTGCATGGTTATGGTCAATAATCCTAATTATTTGTGCCTGGTGGTTGTGTGAATGTTTCTATTTCATCTCAGTTTGTGTATCGATACTCTACCTTATCTTCCAATTGTAAAAGTATTATTCTCTCCTACTTTTGCTTCCCTCAAATGAAACTCGATATTTCTCCATAATCATGTAATATTAGGATAGTTAAATTTCTTGTTACAGTGAAGAAGACAAGCCACCCCTCTCAGAAGATGAGCCACCTGGCTGAGGACCATGAAGGGCCAATTGACTGGAGGCCCAGTCGATCAACTGGATGATCTAAAAGATGGTGGACCAGAGACCAGATGACCAAGAGACATCCAACCAACCGACCAGGAGGAAAGCAGATCGGTTCAAGGATTGAATAGATCAACACAGAGTGGCAAGCATGGATCTTCAACAACAATATATTTTTGCATGAGAAGTAGACCTTAGGCGGTGGTAGTTCTTTGTGGCTCCAAGTAATTACATTAGTATGGCCATAACCATCACTTTTGTTTTATTTCATGTTTTTGTTTGTGGGTAATAGCATATATACGATACGAACTATATGTATGTGGTGATTGGATATGTATATGTATTTAGAAATACAAATCCCTCAATATATATTAAGCCTAAGATGCTTTCCATAAGAAGCACACATGAAAATCTTGATTGACCAAGTGTAGGTTATGATAAAGCATGGTGTGTTGTCTATCTTGTAGAAGTGTGATGGTGGATATGTAGATTTTCTAAAGTAGGGTACACATTCTATCATTTTAGCTTTTGAGTTAGGCTTAACCAGGTGATCTTAATGAGATTAACATAGAGATGGGCTATAATAAAGAGTTTTGCACACCTTTTATCTAAGAGTTGCATTTAGATTTAGTTGGCAAAAGTTGTCTACCTACATTGTCAAGTTGTGGGCGATCAGCCAAAGCTGACTCATGATTTGATGAAATATGGATCTTGGATCACTAGAAGATTGTACATTGCAATCTTACAAATTGGTAGTGAGGTTTATCAATTTGAACAAAATAGTTGGAGAAATAATTAATTAAAGGCCTAGTTAAATATTTTCAAATATTATTCAAATAAAAAATATTTTGACAAAATGCAAATTTTCTTTTGTAGAATCAAATGACAATCAAATCATATTTGTGATTAGTCCTTATGAAGGAAAATCTAAACGAGATATACTTCCATAACTGGTTTAGGGCTTTGAAAAGTGTTCTCTATGTTCTTGAAACACCAATACTAGTGGAATGCTCTCCATGTGCGCCTAAGGCTGAAATGGATGCTTACTTGAAGCATGCCAATGATGCCATAGACATCACAAACCATATGTTAAGCTATATGAACTATGAGTTGCATGAGAAACATGAAAGTTATAATGTCTATATGACATTGTTTGAGTGCAAACTAACAAAAGGAGACCCAGTAGAGTCCCATGTGCTCAATATCATTGGGCATGTGGAACCTCTAGTTATATTGGGATTTCCTTTAGGTCAAGAGTTAGCCACATATGTGATTTTTCAATCATTGCCTAAATCATATAGCCAGTTTATTGAGTATTATCACTTGAGTAACTTGTCTAAGCCATTGTCTGAGTTGCTTGACATGTTTATGTGTCGAAGAACAAATGAAGAAGGACAAATCCATGATGGGGATCAGTGGAATATATTTAAGGACAAAGGCAAGGCCAAGAAGTGTTTTGATGCTAAGTTGAAGTCCAAGTCTTCTATACTCAAAAGAAGGAGAAGGTTAAGGAAACCATGGAAGATGAAGCAGTGGAATATATTTAAGGACAAAGGCAAGGCCAAGAAGTGTTTTGATGCTAAGCTAAAGTCCAAGTCTTATGTACTTAAAAGAAGGAGAAGGTTAAGGATGCCATGGAAGATGAAGCAAGGGATAGATATCTCTAGTTCAAATGTATATGTAATTGAGATTAACTTTGCTACTTCTTCATCTTGGGTACTAGATATCATATGTGAATCACACATTTGCTCAATGTGAAGGATCTAAATAGAAGTAGACCTTTAATGAAAGGTGAGGTTGAATTGTGTGTTGCTAATGAAGCAAGAGTTGTCACCAGTGTAGGTAGAACCTATGAGTTATCTCTACCAAGTGGGATAACAATAAAGTTGGAGAACTGCTATTATGTACCTTCCATTAATAAGAACATCATATTTGCATCTTGTTTAGATAAGAATGGATTCAAAATTCTTATACAGAATGGTCGATGTTTTATTAGTAAAGATGGGATCTTTTAGGGCAGTGCCCCAATGTCTTATGGTTTGTATTTTATAGATCTAGAGACAAGTGTGTATAACATAAACAATAAAAGACAAAACTCGATAAATCAAACCACATGTACCTTTGGCATTGTCATCTAGGGCACATAAATGAGAATCGCATATCTAGACTCCATAAAAATGGTTATCTAGACTCTTTGGATTTCGAATCAATGGAGACATGTGAGTCTTGTTTGTTTAGTAAGATGACAAAGACTCCCTTCATCGAAAACAGTGAGAGGGTGAGTGATCTATTAGGACTCATACATACTGATTATTGTGGCCCTCTTAGGACAAATATTATATGTGGTTATCAATACTTCATTAGCTTTATTAATGACTTAAGTAGGTACAGTTATGTTTACCTGATGAAACATAAGTCAAAAACTCTTGAAAAGTTCAAGGAGTTTATGAATGAAGTATAGAACCAACTTGGCAAAAGTATTAAGGCACTTTATTCTGATTGAGGTCGAGAATACTAGAGTGAAGAGTTTGATGACCTTCTGCGAGACCATGGAATCATATTACAATGGACTTCACCTAGAACACCACAACATAATGGTGTGTCAGAAAGATGAAATTGCACATTACTAGATATGATGCAATCAATGATGAGTTTTGTTGATCTTCCAACTTCTTTATGGGGACATGCTCTACAAATCGCAATGTTTACACTTAACCACGTACCATCTAAATCATTTTAAAAGATACCATGTGAGATATGGGATGGGCAGCGTCCCAAAATGTCTTTTATGAGGATTTGGGGGTTTGAAGCTTATGTTAACAAAATGTTTCATGAAAATCTTGGCCCTAGATCTAATAAATGTTATTTTTTTTGGATAATCCACAGAAACTAAGGGATACTACTTGTATAACCCAACTGACAACAAAGTGTCTATTGACAGAGATGCTACATTCCTAAAAAAGGAATTTATTTCTAAAGGAATCAGTGGGAGGAAAGTAGCACTTGAAGAGGTTTGAGACCAACGAGAAAATATTGAACCAATAGATGTACAAGAGGAACAAGGAGAATCACAGGTCATTGTAGAATCTCAAATTCCTCAAGTAACACAAGGACCTCATAGATCTAGTAGGACATTCCTTGATCCTAGAATATTTGGTTATCTTGTGACTCAAGAAGGTGGTGAGTTAGTCATAGATGATGAGCCCAAAACCTATCTAGAAGCTACTAAGGGATGAGAGTTTGAGAAATGGCTTGAGGCCATGAGATCTGAGATGGAATCCAAGTACACCAACAAGGTATGGACCTTGGTGGATCCACCAGAAAAGGTGAAACCCATAGGGTGCAAGTGGGTCTTCAAAAAAAAGACCAGCATGGATGGTAATGTACAAACCTATAAGGATATATTGGTTTCAAAGGGTTTCAGACAAGTTCAAGGTGTTGACTGTTATGAAACCTTTTCTCCTGTTGCCATGGTTAAGTCCATCAGGATAATGATTGCCATTGCATATTATCACGACTATGAGATTTGGTAGATGGATGTTAAAACTGCATTCCTTAATGGTAATCTTCTTGAAATTGTGTACATGACACAACCTGAGGATTTTATAAATCCAAAGGATGCAAATAAAGTATGTAAGCTACAAAGGTCAATCTATGGATTGAAGCAAACATCCCAGAGTTGGAATCTTCAATTTGATGAAATAGTCAAAGAGTTTGGATTTAGTCAAAATATAGATGAACCCTATGTGTACAAGAAGGTTAGTGGGAGCATGATTGTATTCCTCATATTATATGTACATGGCATACTATTGATGGGGAATGCCATCCCAACTTTACAAAAAGTAAAGACCTAGATTTGAAATATATTCTCTATGAAACACTTAGCCAAAGCATCCAACATCTTGGGAATCAAGATCTATAAAGATAGATCTAGATGGCTTCTTGGACTAAGTCAGAGCACATATATTGACAAACTGTTGAAGAGGTTCAACATGGAAAACTCCATGAGAGGAAACCAGCCCATGTGTCATGGTGTCAGCATCTCTAGAGCTCATTGTCCTAGTTCTTGTGAAGAAAGGGAGTGCATGAGTAAGATTCCATATGCATTACAAATGGATCTATCATGTACGCAATGTTATGTACTCGTCTGAATGTCCCGTGTGCCTTGAGCATGACGAGAAGATATTAGTTAGATTTAGGTGATGCTCATTGGACAGCCATGAAGAACATCCTTAAGTACTTGAGAAGAAGTAAGGATCAATTCCTTGTCTATAGTGGAGAGGAAGAGTTGGTGGTAAAGGGTTACACCAATGCAAGCTACCAAACTGGAAAAGATGATTATTGATCGCAATTAGAAATCATGTTTTGCCTCAAAAACAGAGTTGTGAGTTGGAAGAGTTCCAAGTAAGAGACAGTTGCAGATTCTATAATAGAGACCGAGTATATTGCTGCATTGAATGCAGCAAAGGAGGTTGTTTGGATCAAGAAGTTCATCTCAGAACTTGGGGTGGTTCGAAGCATCAGCAATGCAATTGATCTATGTTTTTATAACAATGGATCTATTACACAAGCTAAGGAATGTAAATCAGATTAGCATTACAAGCATATACAAAGGCGGATTCATCTCATACGAGAGATTATACAGGAAGGAGATGTGAAGATTTGTAGAGTAATAACCAAAAGTAATGTGGCTAACCTCTTGACAAAATCATTTTCGCAGCAGAAGCATTATGGTCATGTTATCACTTAGAATAAGATTCATGGGTGATTGTCTCTAAGTGCAAATGGGAGTCTGTTGGTATGTATGCCCAGAGAGCCAATCATATGATGATTGTTTTGGCATCACTTGTAAATGATTTGATTAATAATAAAGGAAATCATCCAATTTATTCTATTTTATTTAGTTATGAGATAATGAAGTAACATAATGAATGTCTAGAGAATGAGATTACTCAATGACATATGTCTTCGGGTTGATGACATGAACAATGAGATCATATGAATGTTAAAAGTATATACATTCTTGTTGTGTCCCTAGTCAGATGTTATTGTGGAAGGTAGATAGATAACAATAATACTAAAGACTAGAGTGTGTGTTGGTGGATGACAGAATCTCATCGGCCATTATATGTGATATCAAACCAAACACATAGATACTTGTTAGAGAGCAATGTATCGAATAGACCCACCAAAAGAGTGATACATGGAAATCATAATCAGTAGACAGAATCATATCTTATAGTTGGTGATTATTGTGGTTCTTAGACCTAAAGTCACTACACTCATCACATGTTGTTCAGTGTACTTTGGCATCATCCACCGTGATTCTAAATAAGAGTTGCGATAAAGGTGATGATTGGATGCATTGTGACACAAGGGGATGACTTTGAGTGGTGAAGATGGGATTTTTCCCTCCTACGGGAGTATGATATCCCGACCACTTGATAAGAGACTCTGAAAAATACATGTCTATACTCATGTGAGTCAATATGTGATATTTCTTACATATATCTCAGACAGATTACTTTAGTTCAAGGAACATGGATTGAATGATTGAAGAGGATGATAGACCCATGCCTTGAGTTAAATTTGGGTATTAGTGACAGAGGAACTATACAAACATTGTAAACCAATCACACATTGTAGGTTGAAGTTGTTCTCCAACTTCCCATTTACTTGGGTAGCAATGATGTGTTACTAGATGCTACTCTTTTCTTGTGATGTCATAAAATGATTATGGACACTCACTGCTAAAGTAATATGGAACCTATAGGGTCACACACAAAGGATTCACTTGGAATATGAGTTTATTTTGAAATGATGACTATATTGATTACTAAAGTGTTACAATATTCAATTTAAACAGTAATTGACTGACTGGACTCTGAACCGATCTGTTCAAGTGTTGAACTGACAAGTTGGAATGTCAGGTTAATTGGAGATTACATTGGCTGGATTCTAGATGATTCAGGGCATGAACTGATCGGCTCAAGGTTGTGATACGACTGGTTCATGAGATGAACCGTCTGATTCATGGATTAATTTGACTGCATTAGGGATTAGTGTTAACGTCATATTGTGCATTAATTGGATTATAATTGTCTATACAATTACGATTTGGAAATTGATGAAACAGCCAGTTCACTGGGTGAACCGATTGACTCACATGCCAACTGATTGGTTCACACGTGAACCGATATCTTCGCAACTCATAGGTTGCAAAAATTCATGAAATTCTTGTCCCTTCCACTCTCACCGGAATGTGAACCCTGACCCTTTTTTTTTGGGAAGTTAGAGGGTGTTTATTCATCATGCCCCTCTCATGCAAGCCATATCAAAAGAGTCTACATTATGAGTGTCATTGATAAATGTGGTAGTACTACTACCATTACATGATTCTTGGTTGATGGTATCAACCAAGGTAGTAGGTGGTCTTCTATAGTAATAGAAGCCACTTTGGGTTTTTTGATGACACTTCGCTAGAAGGTCGGCCTCTTTATTCCCTTCTCTCTTGATGCTCGAACAATGCCACCTGGTCTTCTATTTGTTCCTCACTTCCACAAGACATCTACCAAGCTTTGGATTATCTAAGATCTCACATGTAACAACCTCAGTAGCCCTTTTAGAATCTATTTCAATAAACAGTTTATTACAAGCAAGGGATTGTCCCACTTCTATGGGAACTCTGACCCTAACCCTCCTATAAATAGAGGGGTACTAGGGGCTCCCTAAAGATACAATTCAATTGCTTTAGACAATTGTTTGTCTTCTTCAATTGTGGTAACTGAGTGAACCCGAGCAAGTTCTACCCGATAAAGGGAGAGATATCAAGGGAGAACAATTGTGGGAGACCAAGTTGGTGCTAGTAAGCCAACATGTAGGGACAATTCTTTCCTATCACTTCTTCTGGAACGATAAAAGTTCTCAGTGGTCTATGTGGACTACCATACAGGCGAGGATGTCATTGCATGCCTCTAGGAGGACAACGTCAGGTTCCCGTCTGTGGTGATCAACCAGGAGCTATTGCAGACATGTTCAAGTGCAACTTGTAGAAAGTTACACACTATGATGAGGATATTGTCATTAGACTTGTTGTAGGACCAGGTATATCTTCAAAACCATCCTTTACATTATATAGTTGTTGATGCAATCTACTCTTATAAGGGAAATATAGTAGTTAATTCTTGTTTTCTTTGTCTGCTCTGCTGCCATATTTCCCTACAATTTTAGGAAAAAGAAAAAATTTACATGTATTTCTTATATACATTTTCATTTGTGTTTGTCAAGAATTTAGTGTTTTCTTTTTAAAGGTATGTTTACGGTTAGGGTGTCTCTCTAATGGTGAAAGTCATGATTTATCAAAAGATATGTCGCTACAACTTAGTATTAGAGCTTAGGTTAGATGAGTTTGTAGGGACGACATGATTTAGGGTTAGAGGATAACATGGATGTTGAACATAACCTGAATGATTACATATTGTCTGAACTCAATATTTGACTATTTGAGTCAAGTATATAAGTATAGAGATAGGATACTTTGGGACTACCAATTGTGTCTCTTCTTGTTTCCCTAACCAAGCATCTAGATGAAGACAATTGGGAGTACAATAATTGGATGATGGAAATAGAAGTATAAAATTGGAGAAAGAGTAAGTTATATATAATTAAATATGGAACCTAAGACAAGATGGGAATTTTGTATCAATAGATGGATGAAGATAAAGGATTATGAAGATAATTTCTAACAAATTTGAATCTGAATATTAATAGAAAAAAGTTTAGAACTGAAAATGATACCTCAAAAATGAACTTCTTTACAAAAGAAACTGATGGATGGGGATAATAATAGACATTGAATTAGAAACTTGATTGATTACATAACTGGATTTAATAAGAAATAATGTGAAAGAAGATGTGAACCACACCCTAGGAACAATGAATTAACAAGATATTTAAAATAACAACCATTATACTCAAAAAGGTATATGATGGTGAGAGGAGATAAGATATGCAACTAATACCAATAAATTTAGAATTTCAGTTTGAAGGATCTAAGAAGCTAGATAATGGTGTAGTAAGGAAGATAAATTGAAAATGATGCTAAAACGATACTCAAAGAGATTTACAATTATATGTATGTTATTCTTCCATACATTTTCTTGGATTTTGGGACAAAATCCTAAAAGGAGTGGAGAATTTGTAATTACATGGTTTCATCTTAGCCATCTAACTAGAGTTTACTTGGATGATTACATGCTTAAGTAGATTACATGGTTTCATCTTAGCCATCTAATTAGCGTTTACTTGGATGGTTACATGCTTAAGTAGATTGGTTGTTATTTAACATTGATTAATTATGATAGTATAGTCATGATTTTTTGAACTTAATGAAAACTTTTAAGATGTATTTATTTTGAATAATAAGGGTTTGAGAAGTGAAAAACCTAGTCTGTCAGAATTAGGATTTTGATAGTATAAGAATACAAAATGTAATATTATAGTGATGTAGTAAACGATATGTAGTATTTTATATGTAACTATGGTTTCATATAAATTTGGATATACTTCAGATAGACCAAATGTGGTTGTTCTTGTGAAATTTGAGATCTTTGGAATGTTTTCTAAACTTATTGGATGACTAATTTTCCATATGACAAACTCAACTGACCATGTTGTACAAACTATAGTATAGCAGTGTGGTATTTGATTTTTGTTTATTTATTAGTAAATGAAATGAGCTAAAGTTTTAACTGTACATTTAGAAATTGGATCTTTGACAACATAATAAACTTTTAAAATTTTGGAATCATTTTTTAATAACCACAGACCCGTTCAAATAACCAAAAACTCGTTCAGCTATCAACTTTCATGATAAGAACAACTTGGCCAACGAAACACTCTACTAAAGCAAAAAATCCAACAAAAAAATTAATTGCAATTGTTACAAATACTAAAATACATATAATAGTAACCTAATGACCTAGTAGCTCTTATAGTCCACCATTCATCCCTGAGTTTCAATTTCTTGTGAGAGAAGGAACTTTCTGGACTTTGAAGATGTTTCAAGTGTAAAGTGTGTATTTAGGGTCCTAGCTTCCTAGGGTTGTTGAATTCATTATATTTCATCAATCTTTACTAGGTCTTTGTTCTGTTTCTTCCCTCTGATGTCTTAAACTTGTCACCCTTGTGATTTTTATCAAGATATTACAAATCCATTTATTTTTTACATTCTTTTTCTTACTTCCTTCTTAATTAAGGTTCTTGAGATAAGAGGTTTAGGAAGAAAGTTGATTTTATATGAGGCTTGCATTGAATTCATAATTTTAAGTAGTTGAGAATACATTTTCATGGTGCTTAGTGTGGCGTCCAACTTATAAAAACATGATTAACTAATACGAAAGCGTATCATTAGCAGTGGAATTACTGAAAATCACTAAAAAGTAAAACCATTTACAAAGAGATCCATTCTCAGGAAAACTCTTTAAACAATAACCAAAGTATGACATTTACATCCTGGTTCATATATACTTATCATGTATCATCCCTTCTCGAGGAATACAAGCATCAACTGCTCTGTCTTAGCTGTACACAAGCAATATAAAAACCTCGAGGCTTAAAGCCAAAATCTCAGATCGATCTATTAAAAGCACTAACTCCTAGGACCTGAGAGTATAGAGATGATACATAGGACTATCTATTCCAAAACTTGATCACCAGTATTTCCACCTATAGAATTACTGTGATCCCTGTTGTTGTTGCTGCTGGTCTTCCCTAGCTATGGGATTTCTTCCTCTACTTCGTCCACGTCCACCTAAAAAAAGTTAGATCCCATGGGGGTGAGACAATTTATAAATCGGCCTAGCGAGAGATATAACTCTCCACCAAAAACATTATTATTGTAGTTTAATAAAAATAAACTGAGCAGGAGAATCATATATATATATATATATATATATATATCCAGGAGCAGATAAATCAATATCTAAACTGATTAGAGAAATATGCTTATTCAGAGCAATTCAGTTGTGACTTGATAAAGCAGCATGTCACTATTCAACAAGATATTGAAGAAACATGTATATCATTTATTCTTCTAGGATATACTAAGCAATGTACATCAACCAATGATTCTCGCATTTTGACCTTAGCAATTATGCTACATGGCTAGTTACACTTTACAAACATATTTATGCCCCAATGGAAGGCGACGCGGACGGGAGTGCAGGGGGTGGCGGCGCGGAAGGTGTTCCACGATCAACCCTAGAAGACGACGGCGGGGGTACTAAAATCAAGGAACCTAGGCCTAGATCGGTAACTAACGCAGATAAACTGAAGCAGGTCGGTATCAACCTGACATATAAGGGATTGAGAGGGGGAAACCCTAATGAGAAGATAGATAACACGAACCAGATGGAAGTAGACAAGTGCTCCTACGGAGATGGAAAAACCTATCCAACGGCCGGGGCTATACCTACCAGTAATAAATCTTTCAAACAAGCTGTGACGGGCAATGGAGGCGGCGCGGCGACAGACCCTTATTTCATTGAAGACGAGCCGGAGGAGATTATTAATCCAGAAGATATCGAACTTGTTTACGAGAAAGGCTTCCCGGAAATCTATGTAGCTCCTGAAGCGGAAGAGATTATGAGCAAACCTTTCAAGTACGCAGTTATTGTGAAACTTATTGATAGACATGTGGGTTTCCTAACCATGGCGAAACGTCTAAAGCTGGTCTGGAAGCCAACAGGACGCTTTGAACTCTACGAACTGGCCGAGCAGCATTATGTGGTACAATTTTACAGCAGGTTGGATTAGGAGAATGTCCTGACCAAGGGGCCGTGGTCTCTATTCGGTAGTTGCCTTGTTGTTTGGCCTTGGGACGGGTACTTCGAACCTTCCAAGGGCCTTCCGAGCCACATAGTAACATGGATCCGAGTCTTGGGACTCCCAATCCATTACTACAATTAGGAGATGTTCCAGAGAATTGGGGAAGCCGTGGGACGCCTGATGAGAGTCGACGACCACTCGACGAACCGAACCAGAAGTAGATTTGCGAGACTAGCAGTGGAAATCGAGACTGCGAAGCTGATCCATCCAGCAATCCTGATCAATGGCCGAGAATACAAAATCGAATACGAGTCATTACCGCACCTGTGTCTAAGTTGCGGGAAACTAGGGCATGAAGCGGCGGACTGCAATGGAACCGACAAAGAAAATGTAAAACAAAACCTGGAGCAATCAGTAGACGATGCAGGAGTTCGATGGTTGGAGGAGGAAGAGAGATGGCAGGTCTATTATGGGAAGAATGTCATGACGCGTCGACCCCAACGCAATAAAGAAAATCCGAAGAAAAACCAGGCATCGGGCTCGACCAACAAATTCCAAGCCCTTGAGGTGGAAGATGAAGGAGTTACTAGCACCGCTGATGACAAGGATGATGTACAGACAGAGCAATCCGGTCGAGAGGATACTCGTGGTCCCAAAATCTGGAGGAAGAAACAGAGAAGGAATGAAGACGTGGACGTCTCTTCGATGAACAACATAGAAAATTCATCTGCTGACGACGAGAACCAAATAAGAAAGGAGGCATCACCCCCTATCAATACTACCACGAATCACACCATAGTTAAACCTGTCGGAAACGAGGTGATTGTAGGCAGACCTGTCGGAGCAACATCTGAAGCTATCCCAGTGATACCCAGCACTAACAAAGAGAGTGTAGCAAGTACGGAAGGCGGGAAAACTAACGACGGCACAAAGAAACAAGCAGTACCTGGGAGAAAAGCTAAAGAAAAGGGGAATCATGTGGGTACTAATAGCCCTCAAAACCCTTACGTGACAAGAAATAGAATGAGAGGAGGCTCTGATGTTAATGAGGGAGGCACTCCCTCCACCAAATAATCCTTCTGTTCTTATGATTAATACGATCGCGTGGAATATTAGAGGAGCTGGCAAGAAGAAAGCCAGGCATTTCCTTAAACAGCTTGTGACCACTTATAAGATTCAGCTGGTGTCTATATCCGAACCTCGTATCTCTGGCACCGAGGCGCAAGAAGCCATTAAAGACATGGGTTTCTCGAGCTCCCATAGGGTGGAAGCCAATGGCTTCTCGGGAGGGATTTGGATCCTCTGGAATGAAGAAGATTGCGATATTCAGATCCTTGAAAGCCATAAATACTATATACATTGCTGCATTGATGGTGCGACCCTGTGTACCTTCATCTACGCCTCACCCAACCCTAGGGAATGGCCTATTCTTTGGGAACACCTGATCCGTTTGAGTCAGAACATCTCCATGCCTTGGATTACGTTGGGGGACTTCAACTGCTTGCTTAATCCGGATGAGAAGATGGGAAGCAACAGATTTAATATTGTAGAAGCTTCACGTTTTAACAAAGCCATCATTCAGGCTGGTCTCACGGACATCGGAAGCTCTGGCTATGCGTTCACCTATAAGAGAGGGCTACTCCATGAAAGGCTCGATAGAGCCTTAGCTAACAGAGAGTGGATACAGAAGCATTATACCTATATCTGTGAGAATTTAACCCGGTTCGGATCGGACCATAATCCAATTGCCATTCTTAACTCTCATGTCCCCAAGAATCCTGCAAGGTTTAGAATGCGTGCATCTTGGAATACCCAACAGGAGTTCAGAAATATCCTTGACCTTTACTGGAAT
This sequence comes from Alisma plantago-aquatica, assembly GCA_963693085.1. Lineage (NCBI taxonomy): Eukaryota > Viridiplantae > Streptophyta > Magnoliopsida > Alismatales > Alismataceae > Alisma > Alisma plantago-aquatica. Next base: position 243,503,946 of record OY856414.1, on the reverse strand, counting down.
CCATCGGCTCATTTTCATACAGCGCTTCAACAAGCACAACCTTATATTACCAAGTGGGATACTAACGTCAGGAGGAACCTTGGTAAGGCGAAGCAACAGCTAATTTCCAAGATCGCGCAAAGACAACGGAATATGGAAAGACAGTACACTGAAGAGGACGACTGTGAGTGTATCAAGCTTGAGAGCAATTTGGAAGAGCTGCTTATGAGGGAAGAGGAAGACTGGAAGCAGAAAAGCCATATCACCTGGCTTGTTGAGGGGGACAATAACACAAGGTTTTATCACACGTATGTGAATAATAGAAGAAGAGCCAATACAATCAGAAGTTTGCAAAATGACCAAGGAGAATGGCAAACAAGCACTTATCTCAAAGCACTTGTGTTAAATTATTTCGAAGGTATGTTTACAGAGAACCAACCTCCTACTACTGTTGACTTGGAGCTTATTCCGGCAAAGTTTAAGCATCTACAACAGAGACCGATTAGAAACCTTGGTGCTGCACCCACGGAATATGAAGCATGGCAAATCGTGAAGGACGCTGATCCGTTCAAAGCTGCAGGTCCGGACGGGACTGATATCCATTTCATCAAATCGAACTGGAAAAAGCTTAGAAGCTCGATCCTCCTTACTATCAGAAGTATGCTAAATGGTGATGATATCTCGGATAAAATTGCTAATGCTAGCATTGTTCTGATTCCGAAAGTGAAACATCCTATCAATTGCAGTCAACTTAGACCCATTACCCTGAAGAATGTTTGTCTCAAATTAGCATCTAAAATCGTTGTCGGAAGAGTAAGGAAATATATAGCTCAGTGGGTGTCGCATGAGCAGTCCAGTTTTATCCCTGGTAGAAGTATATCTGACAATATCATCGTCGTTCAAGAGATAATTCATAACCTAAGGCACAATTCCAGTGCAAAGTATATGGCCATAAAGGTTGATCTCTCGAAGGCCTATGATAGGATGTCCTGGAAGTTTATAGAGCATACTCTTGACCAGATGACTTGGCCGCCCAACATCAAAACGTATATTCTGAAGTCTCTATCTGCTGGCAGCACGAATATTATCCTCAATGGGGACCAACTTCCCGCCTTCAAGAGGTCTAGGGGCCTCCAGCAGGGAGACCCTCTAGCTCCTTATCTCTTCGTTCTTTGCATGGAACGTCTGACTCAACTGATCAACCAGTCTGTTGAATCCAAGAAGTGGACTCCGATTAAGCTGTCTCAACAAGGACCCAGTATTTCCCATGTCAGTTTTGCAGATGATATTGTTATTTTTGCTAAGGCATCTATCGAACAAATGGCTACTATTAACCAATCTTCAAGATGTTTGAAACTGCATCAGGGCAAAAAATTTCTATAGAGAAATCTAAAATCTTCTTTGCAGCTTCAGTGCCCAAAGCAACCAGGTCGGCTATTTGCAGAGCAAGCGGTATTATGGAAACTGATGATCTAGGTAAATACTTGGGTGTCCCTCTCCTTCATAAGAGAGTCAATAAGCAAACCTATTCTTTCCTATCCAATAACATGGAAACAAGGATTAATGGCTGGACAGCCCGAACCCTATCCTTGGCAGGACGAATTTGTTTGGCGAAATCCGTTCTACAGTCACTGCCCACGTATGTCATGCAAACAGCTAGTATCCCAAAATCTATCTGTACCAAACTGGATAGTATTACCCGCAAGTTCATTTGGGGTGGAGGTCATAAGACCAACCCAGTGTCTTTGGTTGCTTGGAAGAAAGTTAGTATGAGCAATAAAAATGGTGGGCTGGGTGTTAAATCTATGGCAGATTGGAACAAGGCTCTTCTCTGGAAGAATTCGTGGAAGCTTCTTAATAACAAGAACTCTCTCTGGGCCAAGGGACTGCTTTTCAAATACAAGAAGTTTAAAGATAATTCGAGCAACCGTGCGACTCCTCTCTGGAGAAGTATTTATGCAGGTCTGAACTTCATCAAAGACAATTGTTTCAAGATCGTGAGGAATGGGGAAACTACGGCTGTTTGGACAGACCACTGGGTTCGTGGTTATAAACAGCTGAGAGATCACTGCACCACACCCATTGACAGCAATATTATTGACCTTACTGTTGGATGCTTGCGGAACCTTGAAGGCAATTGGGACAACGATTTCATCCGTATTTATCTTCCTGATTACTGTGTGAAAGCCATTAACAACCTTCAGGTCCCTAATGGTAGCAAGGGCGATGATAAGTGGTGTTGGCTGCATGACGAGAGTGGTTGTTATACCACGTCTTCTGCATATGATATCATTCATGCGGATATCCAGTTACCAAGTAACGAAATTTGGCTTACGATTTGGAAACTGCAGATTCCGAGCAAAATAAAAAATTTTCTTTGGCTAGTGGCCCACGAAGCCATTATGACTAACGGGAGACGCAAGCAAAGATCCTTCACGGATAATGCCATATGCCCTAGATGTGAGGCACAAGAAGAAGACGTCCTTCATGCCCTTATGTGTTGCCCTTATGCGAGAGAAGTCTGGATTAAGCTGAACCGGGATATGTCTATTCAACCCTCTATTCAACAATGGCTGACAAGGCATTTGCATGGTAAAGCGACAGACATTGTACAATTTGCTGTCACTTGCTGGGTCATTTGGAAGACGAGGAACACCATGGTTTTTGATAATGTCCATGTAAGTACTACTAAACAGCTCATTCAAATAGACAACCTATGTACTAATATCGCTAAAGGGAACAGTAAGAAGGCTCAAGTCAAGCATAAGGTTCAGAAAGCTAATAATGGAGATATTGAAGTGCCTTTGGATCACAAGATGGTGTTTGTCGACGCGGCGGTCAAGGCCAAGGAGGCAGCTATAGCGATGACGGTGCTGAATGAGAATAGATCATGGCAAGGAGGATCAGCTACATATATCCATGCGGAATCTGTGACAGAAGCTGAAATACGAGCAATTGAACGTGCTCTTAGAATCTACACAGCAAATTTAGTAGGTCCTGCTTCCATTGTTACTGATAGCTCTAAAGCATTCAAGGCTATTAACGGAGCTCCTGAGAACTTCCCTGCTTTCATGAATTGGATCCAGTCCATCCACAAGTTGCTCAATGAGAACCCAGAGATACACATTGTTAATCACCCGAGAGAATACAACATGTTGGCAGATGCTCTATCCAAACACCACCTTAAAAACCACAAGGAGGGTCGCACCAACACGAACCCTCCGATCGACCCTGTGGGTCATCCTAATCCCTTTCCTCTATGTAATGGTAGGAGTCCTACCAAATTTCATTTTGTTGCTGATAATGTACTTAATTCGAGTTTTATGCCTGCAAGAGAAGGGCGGGATGAATAAAAGAACCTTCTGACTTCCCTAAAAAAAAACATATTTATGCCCCGAGGAGATGAGGTATACCGCTCATCCTCCAACCGACCACTGCAAAGTCAAAATCGGTACCATATAAGGTCAAAGGAAGAACTGGATTCCATGACCTCTCACATCTCAGTCAGTGCGAGACTACAAGCAGGACTAGGTCAACTGCTCAACATAGCATTCCAGGGTATACTGGCAACTTCACTACAGAGTTACAGTGGCAACTGCACTCTCATCGACAATCGAGAGATTTTATCTCATATCGACCCGACATTCATCATCATCGGGAGATTCGTGATACATCCATCCCAACACAATTAATTAAGGATTGGTAGATTTATTGCTTATCTCAAATCAATCCCTTCATCATGGCGTAAGGTATTAGTGCCCATTACCCCAACATATTCAAAAATATGTGTTCCTTAGGAATTCCCGAAGGAAAAACTGTTTCACCATCACCAACTTCTGACGATGATGGTTCTATGGTCAGGGCTATACATGAAAAAATTTCACTTAATTAATTAAGTACATTATCATATTCTTTTAGCATCAGTCAAGTTTTCAAACATAACTTATTAGAACAATTGCTACAAAGAAACATGTATTGTTTTCATCAGTTACTTCATAGTCTTTATAAGACATTGGGATCTCAGTCCCTCATTTCAATTATTGGGAATATTCATCCCTTCACAAACTCAATGTCATAATCATATGGTTCTGGGTATTCAAACCCTTAACTCATCACTGAGCATTGTTACCACTTTTTCAGGTAACTGTCACCTTCAGGTCATATGACCAAGGTAAACATGATACTTGTTACACAAGCATCTCATATGGCACTTAAGGCCCATTAATTCTCTTATTACCTCTTTCTAGGCAACAAGGCATATTATGGCACATAAGGCCCAATAACAATTTAACAAATAAAACATCATAGCTCATACCTGGCTATGTTCATCATCTCATGATACCTGCATGGTTAGTACATATGATAACAGTTACATCAATTTCATATCAGCACCATGCAAAACAAATATAACATCACTGTTCAAGGGTAACACCGCTATTCCCTCACTGGGGTTAGGGTTTCCCATTTCATTTCAATTGGGGATACTCATTCCATTACCCAGATCAGGATTATGGTTTATCACCATATTGCCCAAGATTAGGGTTTCATATAGCATTACATAGCATCACCCTGGATTTAAGTTCCACATCACATTAATATACGAAGGTTTACATAACATCATCCTAATTTAGGGTTCCACATAAAATCACCCTAGATTACGAGTTATATTCAATATCCCAAAATTAGAGTTTACTTTTCATCCCAATTAGGGTTTTGTATTCAATTACCCATTATTAGGGTTCACTATTTATCTAAATTAGGGTTTTACACTTCATAACCCTAACTTAGGATTACTCATGTCATCACCCTCAATTAGGGTTTCACTATTACTCTAGATTAGGGTTTTACTTAGAATTGCCCAAAATCAGGGTTAGGGTTCATTAACTTATACAATTAGGGTTTTATGATCTCCTCACTCTAGATCATACCCTAATCACTACATGATTAATATTCATGTATGAATACTTCTCTCTCATCCTTCCTAGGATGTTAATTACACAAAACTTGATTTAATTAGGTCAACCCATCATTTCAAGTACATACACTTATGTTTGACATAGTGTATTGAGTTACTACTTCTATAAGCTTTTGGAGTTAACCATTCTAAGGATACTGATCATCTAGGTACTTTGGGGTTTCAACCTTTGTTCCTATCATTGATAATCCTCATGATCAACCATTGGATCAATGGATCAACCATTACTTTAAGTTTCCAATCAATTGATCATATTGAATCATCCAATTGGTTTTTGGCCTTTTTCACTCCAAACGGTTTTGAAACCGTTTGGGTTCCAAACGGTCCTGAGACCATTTGACCTCAAACGGTTTTCAAAACCGTTTGGACTCAAATGGTCTCAAGACCGTTTCGGCCAAACCAGCCTCAAAACCGAATGGGTCACTTAGGTCCTTCATCAATCAAATTGAATATGATTTGCACCATTGAATTGGCCATCAATTAGGCGATTGAAGGATTCATCAATAAACACCATTATATCTCTATCCATCAATCAAGGTTCAACAATTAATCCTCTAAACGGTCTCAAGACCATTTGGTCCAATTAGTCTTGAAATCGAATGGATCAATTGAGTTTTCTTTCAACAAGTCAATTAGGGTTTCTAATTGGAGAATTGTCCATATATTGAATCAATCAATTGGATCCATTGGATCATCATCCAACATGTAATAGGGTCCTGACATCAAATGGTCAACCCATCCAAATGGTTTGGGATCCAAAACTCCAAACGGTTTGCAAACCGTTTGGTCTTCAAACGGTTTGGTGAAACCATTTGGACCAAAGTCCATGAAACCGTTTGCAAATATATTATGTTGAAATGTGTGCTTATGATGATGTCATCATAATCAAGCTTTAGTCTATCGAAAACTACTGCCATTTTCATGGTATTTACATCAACTAATCAAAGGAATTACAAGAAGAGCAATTGAACATAGTTGATTGAGAAATTGGATTCAATAACAATGAATAGGGGTTCAAGTTATATAAATCGCCTTCAATTGAGCTTCAAAGCTTGGAGATTCACGTCAACAATGGTGGAAGAATATTTTTCACACCACAAGGTTCGTTCCTCAAGCTTTTTAGTGAAAAGGAATGGTTAGAATTGAAGATGGGATTGAGATAAGAAGAAATCATGCATTGATTTGTGATTTCCACCATGAAATCAAGATGAACGAAGGTCAAGAAGCTTACCAACAGGTTGGGGGTCGTTCTACTGCTTCTCCTAGATCCCTTGGTCATTTTTGCAAGCAAAGAGAAGAAGTGGATTCGAAAAAGCCTTTGGTTTGAGTGGTAAAAGGTGTTTTTATAAGAAAATCAATGAAAGAGAAAATGTCTCATACAAATCCTTAAATTCCAAAATTGGTGCCACCTCTTCCCCCTTGGTTCCTTTCATGCAAAGATATCTTTCTCTCCACCGAAATCCCTTCCATTATCCATGAATTAAGGGAAAAGAAACTAATCACCTTAACCCTTATAATATTATTATCCATAAGTTAGTGGATAATTCTTTTTAGTTTCTTAATGTGAGTGGGTTCTCCACTCACGTAGATCTTTTCTTTGCCTTTGCAAGGCAAAAGGACGTTCACACTTGAGAAAATCCAACCATCTTGTTTTTGGTTGAAGGCCCTTCAGTTATATTATTTATTTTTGCATTAAATTGAATTAAGGTTTCAATTATGCTTAAATCTTTATTATTTTAAAATCAAGATTCTCTCTCCTTCAAAGTAGCTCAAATGAGACGCCCCTCTCATTTTCTTTGCTCTACATGATGCCAAGAAATATTAGGGACTATTTTGAAGTGGTAAATTGCATATTTAACCATGGTTTTTGGGTAAATTGCACATTACACCAAAACTAGTTTTTAATGCACAACCATTGCTTTAACAACTCTTTCTTGGTACTCAGGCTTTCACTAGCCATACCTCTACATCATATTCATTCTCATGATGCTTAGACACATGAGGAACATATTATCATGCACAATTTGCAATTTAATCCATCAACTTGGGTAATTTGCACTTTAGTCCAACACAAGCAAAACATTATTTCCAACATTATTCAAAAAGGACTAAAATTGAAGTATAAGTTCCTCTTGAGCCTTAATTACTTTTCAAAAGATAATATCAAGCATATAATTATCTTTCTTAAACAAAACACCTAGGGTTAAAGCATAACCCAGGTCAGGGATGTTACACTTAGTACCTGAGGTTAGTGGCTAATTTCCTTTTCAGATATGTATACATGTGGAATTCCAAATCGTATAATGTTAAATAATAATGAACTTGTTAATTACATATTTCTCGAGAGCTGGTGATCAAATGGAAAAATGTAGGGTAGTTATATTCCTTATGTTTTAGATTCACTCATTATGAATAACAATTATTTAATTAAATTATGTGAATTATTGTCTATTATGATTTTTTGGTTAATAAATTACCTTATTGTGTTCTAGTAAAGCCAAAATTAGTATAAATGAACAAGATGTCTAGAACTTGAGTAATCTTGAATACAATGAAGTTTGAATTGAGAAAGAATAAATTAAATATAGATTCTTAGTATCTATATATGAATATATCATGAATTTTACATATTTTTGATATGAGGGTTAATGGATATATTTTGAATCAAGATTTTAATGATTAGGATCAATTTTTATGGATTGATTCAAAAGAACATATGGAATGATATATTTTGATAATTTATAATGTATAGCATTGAAAAGGAAATAAGGGTTCTATTTGTTATTATAGCACTATAGTTCTTAGTAAAAAAACTAATGAGGCTAGTGTTCAGTGTGGTAATATGATAATGTATAATGTTTTACTAAACAAAATAGACATCTTGAAAACCTTAAAACTCATTATTCAGATGGAAATGGGATATAAAGAAATAACTTGCATAAAATCTTCAAAATGTGAAGAGATGATCAAAGGGTGGTATTATTAGTTCAATTGAATGTCATGGGTCTTAATAAGAAGACATGACTCTAGTGCATCTATTATACTATTATTAAGGTACAATGACTAAATTCACATGATACACGTCTTTTCTATAAGTGACTTAATAATTAATTGACATGATGACTAGAGATATAAGAGGGATACAAAGTAACTATGTTTGTTCTACTTCCTAATTGATTAGTCCAATAAGGAATATAATGATTGATCGTAATAACCAAAATGCCATTGCAAGTCAAATTGAAATGGTACACTATCTAAATTCAAGAAGGGAAATGGACAAGGGTGAATTGAAGTGTGATGATAAGTAATGGATGAAATATTTAAAAACGAGTATGAAAAAATCTTTAATCTATTTATTTGAGTAGATCAAAATTGATAGAAATACATTAAAATCGGATTATGAAGGACTTGAGAGAGAATCTTGTATCATTAAGTGAATTTATTCCTATGGTAATATTGAGTGGGAAATGAAAGAACTGAAGATTAATAGATCTAAAATGAAGGGAAAATGAAAAAAAAATTAGATGGACCTGAAATCCTAACCCTGGCCCTGATACGGTGGGTAAAGAGATATTAATGAAAAATGAAGTGTTAATGAATGTAGATTATTGAATGGAAGTTGACTATGTGGAAGAGAGTAAATCATGGTTGTTGTCTGGTACTGATAAGAATTTGTTATGTAGTATTAATTATGGGTTATGTATGCTATGCTTAAGATGACTCTATCTCTAAGAAAAATATAAGTGGAATAGTCCTTGTGTTGTATTATAAACATGATTTGGGTACAACAATGATAAAAGATGGTTATACATAATATGGTTGTGGGTTTTAATGTCACTATGAATACTATTGAAAAGTGCAATATGGAATGAAATGGTAAGAATTATGTTGTGATTGAATTATGATGTATTGATTATATTTGAGAAACTCGAATTAGAGTGAATACATGAGAATGAGATTATATGTTAGGGTGATAGCCTAATGATGATAATCTAAATGAAATGATATGAGGATGCAAAAGAAATAGGTATATTACAAATTATATAATGGTATGCTTGTCTTTCTCGTGAACCCTAATATGCTTTATGTCATTCTAGTTGTGTTAGAATATACGAACACAACAAGTGATGATTTGAATTATCTTTAAGTGAGTAAGTGTATCAAATAACAAGTGAAATGATGACAACTCTAGTTAGGTTCCTTGAACACTGTGAGTTTCCCCCAAAGAGTGTACTTGAAAAATGAAATACATCTCCTTGTAGTAGTCTAAGGATAATGATAACAATTTATGGAGTGTGGATTAAGTTCTTGAACATTAGTCCACCAACATATAGGAGTGAGTCACATAGAGTGACTCTAGCCCTAAATTCTCTAATGTGAAAGTCTTTGTACATAAGTAATAAACTCTGATGAATGTAAACTATAAAATAAGAGAAATTTTTTTATATTTGATATTATGTTATGTTTGTTCCTATCTCAAATACATGAGATGAGGACCCGAGACTCTTTAGGAAACCCTATATTGGACCATGGACTATTGTAGCTATCTTGGGTGGCCGCTAAATTCTAAGATAATGACATGAGTCATGATTAGGAGGTCGGACGTGGAACTTCTACTTAGTGAGGCACGGTCAAAGTAATTTTAGGGAAATAGATAAAACTGATAATTCATGTGGAAATGTGATGGATGAATGTTGAAATCCATTTACTATTTGATGAATTTGTAATTTCAGAGCATATATATCTTATATCTAAATATTAATTACTACTTGTTATTAGATAAATATTTATTTTATTCTTGTATTCTTGATATGAGATATGATTAGTAGATTTTCATTTATAAGTGAACTCTTATGTATAGCCTATGGAGGGTTTGATAAATGTAGTCTTGTAGTTGATGGAGCTTATACTACTACAGAAAATACTTTTTACAACAGTAGAAACACAACAATTCTATTGGTTGCGTTGTAGTTAGCATACTTTTCACAACAAGTCCATTTGTGTGTTGTATATTGTATATTTTATACAACAAAAATTATTTACAACATGTAAAACTCGTTGTGGTATACATGATATTACTACAATTGCTAAATTGTTGCAATACACTGTAGTATCACAACATACTCAAACCTATTGTAAAGGACCTTAATTACACAATATAATGTGACCCGTTGTAATAGTCACACATGATAACATGTTGTTACAGGACATCATTGGACAACATAAACTAATATGTTGTAATATATCATATTCACACAACATGCATTCACCTGTTGTAATAGGTACATGTTGTAATAGATGAGAATAACACAACATGTTGAAACCGATTGTTATATACCAAGTTCACACAACAAACTCTGACTGTTATTATATACTACAATTACATATGTTGTGACCCATTTTAATAGCCACACATAAAAATTGTTGTAGTGCACCACCATTACACATCGTATACTAACTGTTGTAATATACCATAATCACACAACATGAATTTACCTGTTGTAATATACCACAATCACACAACATGTTGTAACTTGTTGTTATATACCAAGATTATACAACAGACTCTGACTTATTGTTATATATCATAATTATACAATAGATCCAACTCATTGTATAATCACATGTGCCCTTATTATTCAACATATACCCTTCATACAAAATACAAAATCTTCCAGGAGCCTTAAGCCCTTGACTTCTTCTTTTTCTATTTGATGCGATGAATATTGTAACATCTCTGACCTGGGTTATGCTTTAACCCTAGATGTTTTGCTTAATAAAGTGTATTATATGCTTGCTCTTATCTTTTACAAGGTAATTAAGGCTCAAGAGGAACTCATATTTCAATTTTAGTCCTTTTTGAATGGCGTTGACAATAATGTTTTGCTTGTGTTGGACTAAAGTGCAAATTACCCAAGTTGAGGGGTTAAATTGCAAATTTTACATGATAAGATGTTACTCATGTGTTGAAGCATCATGAGAATGAAGATGATGTAGAGGTATGACTTGTGGTAGCCTGAGTACCAAGAAAGAGCTGATAAAGCAATGTTTGTGCATTAAAACCTAGTTTTGGTGTAATGTGCAATTTACCCAAAACCTAGGGTTCAATATGCAAATTACCACTTCAAAATAGTCCCTAATGTTTCTTGGAATCATGTAAAGCAAATAAAATGAGAGGGTCATCTCATTTGTACCTCTTTGAAGGAGAGAGAATCTTGATATTAAAATAATCAAGATTTAAGCATAATTGAAACCCTAATTCAATTTAATGCAAAAATAAGTATATTAAATGGATTTCCCTTCAACAAAAATTGTAGAGGTTGAAATACACATATATGTACGTCTTTTTGCCTTGCAAAGGCAATGGAAATATCTACGTGAGTGGAGAACCCACTCACATTAAGAAAACAAAAAGAAATATCCACTAACTTATGGATATTATTATAAGGGTTAAGGTGCTTAATTTGCTTTTCTTTAAATCATGGATAATTGAGAGGAATAAGAGGCAAATGAGATAGCCTCGTAACCAAGGAAGGGAAGGGGGCAATTGGCAAGGAAATGGAGGAGATAATCCCTACTTTCTCTCTCTTAAATGAATTTTCAATAAAAATTCATATATATATGCTCCTTTATCCATGAGTTGAAAGGGTAATTTCGAATCCAATTTCACTTCTTGCTTGCAAAACGACCAAGGGATCTTAGGAGCAATAGGAGGATGACCCCCAACCTGTTGGTAAGCTTCTTGACCTTCCTTCACCTTGATTTCATTATGGACATCACAAATCAATGCTTGATTTCTTCTTTTCTTCACTCAATCTTCAAATCTAGCCAATCCTTTTCACTCAAAAGCTTGAGGAACGAACCTTGTGGTTTGAGAAAGCTTCTTCCACCATTTTTGACATGAAGCTCCAAGCTTTGAATCTCAATTGAAGGTGGGTTATATAACTTGAACCCTTAATCATTGTTATTGAATTTAATTCTTCAATTCTATATGTTCAATTGTTCTTCTTGAAATTTCTTTGGTTAATTGATGAAACTACCATGGAAATGGTAGTAGAATTCGAGGGGTTGAAGCTTGATGACAATGACATCATCTTAAGCACAGATCTAAATAAGATCTAGTTGCAATCGGTTTCAACAAAATGATCCAATCGGTTTTCACCAAACTGTTTGGTGATCAAACGGTTTGCAAACCGTTTGGAGGTTGAACCCCAAACCATTTGGGCATGTTGACCGAATGGGATAGTTGACCGTTTGGATCCTTAAAAGGTTTCAAACTGTTTGAACATAGTTGAGTTGACCATTTGGAGTTGGGTTTACCGTTTGGACAAATAAGTTCAAAACCGTTTGGAGCCTAAAATGGTTTCAAACTGTTTGGACTTCTAGGTCAAAACCGTTTGGAGCCTTAAATGGTTTCAAACCATTTGGACCAAGTCAACCAAAACCATTAGGATGATCAATGGTTGTGATTGAGGGTTGAGGGTCCAAGGATCATACATTGATGGACTTCAATAACTCAATTGATGAAGAGATCGATGGTGCAAACCCTAATTTAATTGATTGATGGATCTATCAAATGAACCCTTTCGGTTTTGAGGCTGATTTGGCCCAAACGGTCTCAGGACTGTTTGGAATCCAACGGTTTCAAAACCGTTTGGTGTTGAAACCCCAAAACCGAATGGAGGTCCAATGTGATCAAATCATTTGGATATTTAAGATGATAATTGATCCATTGATCCAATGATGATTATCAATGTTAGGTACAAAGGTTGAAACCCTAAAGTACCTAGATGATCAGTACCTTTAGATTAATCAACCCTAAAAGGTTATGAAAGCAATGTCTTAGTCCACTATGTCAATCATAATTGTGGGTACTTGATTGAAGGGTTGATGTAACCTAATCAAGTTGAGAGGATGATAGAAAGGAATTCATACATGAGTATTAATCATGTGGTGATTAGGGTATGATCCTTAGTGAAGAGATCATGAAAACCCTAATTGAGAAGGTTAATGAATCCTAACCCTAAATTAGGGCAATTCTGAGTGAAACCCTAATCTAGGGTAATAGTAAACCATAATCATGGGTAATTGAATACAAACCCTAATTGGGATTAATAGTAAACCCTAATTGTGGGATATTGAATGTAAACCCTAATCTAGGGTGATATTATGTGGAACCCTAATTTAGGGTGATGTGATGGAGTGGACTTTTGGAACCCTTAAATGTCCAATGATACAAGTGAACTCATGCATGTTGAGAAGTTTTGAGAATCCCAAGTGTTTTGGTAAAGTTGGAGTGTTGATTGAGGTTTGTATAATGATTTGGATCCATAAGTTATGCCTACTTGAGGAATTTAATTGACAAGTCAAATAGTTGAGTTTTTACACCAAAATTGAATGGATTGTACCTTGAGGTATGGTGAAGCTATGGTTAAATTTTGGTGGCATTTGGATGTTCCTAGAGGGAGTTAATGAGGTTTGATATTTGAGAAATAATGTGCTTGATTGATGGGTAATAGACCTAAGTTCGGCAATCACAACCTAAGCTAGGTTGTGTCACGCGCCCCTTATTTGTGGGTGGGCTGCATGGACACTTTGTAGCCATAGATCTAAGATCTAGTGGCTGGGACTACCTACATTAGTGAGCCACAGATTGCCCATTCACGTGCATCAATCGGGGCCTTACTTTCCTGATTGGACGGTTTAAAGGCCTTCCCCTAGCTCAGGACGAAGAGGAGACGTGGGACAGCATCGTGGGCAAGCACCCACGCCCCTCATGCTCACTGATCGTGGGACGAGAGGGAGGAGTAGATGAGCAGTTGCCCTCGACTCCTTGAGAGAATTCGTTCAAACCAAAGCTTGTGGCTGATGGGTAAGAGGCGAGAGAAAACAGACTCTCTACTCTCCGCCCTTCTCCATTGCAGCCAGCAGGTGTGACAAGGAAGAAAGAAGTAGGGAAAGAGGGAACCTTGAGGACCTTTGAGTAGAAGAACGAGTTCAGGGAAGTTAGTAGAAGCTTACGTATGTATAAGTTTTAGACGGGGACGAGTGATGGGAGGTTTTCCCCCTTTACCACCGCCGCAGCGGCGGCTAACCTGACGAGCTCAAGGAGGATGAGCTTCAGAGGTCGAGTTGCAGGCTGGATCACTCGTGGAGATCCGGAACATGTCGCCGAGGCTACTGGTTGCCTTAGAAGCCAACGAAGAGCTCGTTTTGGCTATCCTGTTGCTCACCGGAGCCTTTCTAGTCAGGCGGCGGCGCCCTAGTGGAGGGGGAACTCCACAGCGGATTCGTGGGAGACGAGTGGCCGTGGAGGTCACTTCAAGGTGCTCGAACGTGACGGCGGCGTGAGGAGCTCACGAAGAAAGCTTGATCTCTGTGGATTCCTCACCGGAGTTGGGCGGCTCGGCGGCGCCCTGCCACAATAGGGGATCGGGTTGCGGGTGCCCTGGGCATCTTGTCGTTCACGCGAGAGAAGGCGATCCAAGCCCAAAGGTGAACTGGGTCCAGGCACGAACCGGCTGGGTTGGAGCTGAACCGGGTCCAGAGCAGAGAAAAATTGGCGGTTCAACGATGAACCAGACAGGTCCAACCAAGAACCGGCCGCAACAAGGAATGGATGCACGCCAGCCCACGTGGACACGTGGCGGCCCGCGATTGGTCGCATAAGGTAAAAATCCCAGAATTGTTCAGTTCTTAGATAAATCACAGTAAATAGCCCGATGCTCATAAAAATACATATAATATACCAAAATGTTCAAAAAAATGTGTAGAATAATATGAAACCATCATATCAGCCTTTTTATGCACGTATATCAGCAATATTATGTAAGATGTGTGATGCTTGTTTAATGGATAATAATTAGCAAACAATGATATAAAATTATGAGAAAATACCAGTAAGTGACAAATCATGTTTATAATGCACCTGATGTCAAGTATGACCATGTTGATGCATGAAATCATGTAATTTGATTAATATGTCTAATTAGGGCTAATAACCCTAATAATATGCAATAAATACGTACATGCTCAATAAATGTTGAAATTTACAGAGTAATCTCATATCAGTATCTTGAACCTCAGATTTAATTATGAGATCATAATGATGAACAAAATCCATGTTATATGAAGATGAACCTTGATACATGGGTTGTAACCCTAATATGTATAATGCATATAAGATATGATTAATGGACACACAAAAATATATGGAACCTAATGTTCAGATGATGAACCTTGATAATGAGATGTAATCTGAAAAATGATATCAGTGAGATAATTATAAGAAGATAATACAAGTAATCATGTATATATCCTGATGAGATAAAGTGAAACCCTAATATGAGCACGATTAGGGTTAAGATGAGATATATTGGAATGAGAACCTGATGAAAGTATATGGTCTTGTCTTGATCAGGTTTAACCAAGGATATAGTTGACATAAGTGATATGTGGTGATTAGGTTGTCTCTTTGGAAGGTACGCCATTACCTCTTACTTGGCTTATTATACAATATGCTTGTGTTATATGTGTAGTAAAATACTTGGCATATGATATTGGATGAAATGATTGTTCTTGTCTGATATGTTGCATGATTTTCCATGATTACTGCTATGAACACATCAAACATAATATATCTGTTCCATTATATGAAAGCACTAACTCTTTGGTAGTGTGCTTGGAAGTGACCTAACTCTTTGGTAGTGGTCACATTGTACATATGACCTAACTCTTTGGTAGTGGTCTGACCTAACTCTTTGGTAGTGGTCACCTTGTACAAATGATCTAACTCTTTGGTAGTGATCATAAAGGCCTTGATATATAATGGAAAATGAGCTTAAAATATGTGTTCTCTTTTGTTAATGAACATCTTCGTGCAAGTATATGCTTTTCTTATATTCTTCTGTTACTGCCAAGTATATTAGTTTTATCTTATTGCCAAGATATGATGAGAGGTATATAAAAAGACACGTAGGCGTACTCAGTACAATATTCTTGAAATATTGTGCTGACGTGTACCGCATGTAATCTTTTGTTTAGGTTATGGTTATGCTCTTGAAGATCCAGGATAGTTGAGAGTTGTGTAGCGAGCTGATGTACAGGTGGACCTGTTGTCTTAAGATCATGTAGTTTAGTTGTAGTACATGTATATGTTATAGTTTACCTTTCAATGTGTAATATCAAATGTTGTAACAATTCATGTTGTAATTATATGTTGAATGGTGAACATGTGTGTACGGTTTTATTATTGTTCATGTACATGTGCTACTGATTGTTTCCTTCTGACTCCCTCGATTTTCTTCTTCTTAGCCTGGTGTGGGGCGTTTAAATTGGGATTCTCGCTGAGGTGAGGTTTCAATTTGGATGTCACACATCAGATTAAGTTTTAGAAAATCCGGGGACGTCACAGGTGGTATCAGAGCATGAACAATAGCAAAGCCTAACATTTGCTCATTATGCAACTCAAAACTAAAGAACCTTGAACTTAATAATCTTTTAGGGTTAGATTAGTCGTCTTTTAGAGACTAGATCTGACCTAGCTTCTAGGTTAGCACCTAGATGTCCGAGAACTAGGTCTAGACTGGTGCTTGTTGAGTAGCAAGTCCTTAGATGTCGTTCTTTCCTTGTAGTGCAGCGGTATGGGACGTTGCACTATTTGGAAATGACGTACATAAAAGGAAGAGAAACCCTAGACATATTGTGCACGTTGTCTAGAGTAGCTACACTAGTCTACCCCTTGTTCTCACCCTTTTCACTAGTTTTCATGACACTAGACTCTCTACTATGTGTGGGACACTCGTTTTCAGGATTTGGTTTTTTATTCCAAACGAATCGAACCTCGATAGTTTTCTCTGACGCTTGTTTTATCGGAGAAAAACTATATAATATTTTATTATGTATATGTATTACAAAAATGTGTCCCCACACATGTACGAGTAGGAGGTGGTCATGTAACCTACGTGAAAGTGAATGACATCAGTCTAGAAGAGAGTGTAGTTCTAGATTAGATGTCTAGAGCCTTGTTGGTATATGTGATAGATAGAATAGAGGAAATAAGTTTTGATGATATGATGTAAGTTTCATATAGATAGTATAAGATGGTTTATGATGATCTTTGTTTGTCTTTGAGGATGCAAGTTTAGTTTTGAGGATTTGAGATAAGTTTTGATGATGCAAGAAAATAGGCTTTTATGAGATAAGATATGTTAAGTTGAGACTAAGTTGTGAATCAGCATGAGCCTCAATATCTTTTACAAAGGAGGACCTCTAGTGTTAGGACCAGTTTAGGGGTTAACTCCAGAGAGAGTGAGACCCACAGGGAGAAGGTCAGAGAACCTAAACTCCAAGATATGAGAAATATGAGATATGTGATGTGATATGTCCTAAACTAGACTACTCCTGAGTGAATGAGTTGAGTTGTCTAATGCATGATTCCTATAGTCTTTTTGAACCCTAGATGTCCTTAGGAGGACCAAACCCTAGATACAGAGAGAGGCTAGTTATATATGAACATGTGAACATCAATATGAGTGCCTGCCATCTGGGTGAGGGAGAGAGCCCAAGACCCTGGAGGAGGTAGCTATGTTAGTTTCTGTGAAGCCTCATGCTCGGGTTGGTGGTTTCCCACATAGGAATCTAGTGGTGTATATAAGAAAGTTTTGGGTAAGATGTTGCATGGGTAGAGACCTATGAAGAGTATGTTGTAGCATGTTTTGGTTGTGCTTTCGTGGCTAGAGCTTGTAAGGCTATCTCTAGTGCCAATGAGGTATACCTGAGAACCCTAGACCAAGGAGGGAGGATAAAGTATGTGCATATGAGATACTCATTGAGTTGAGTTAGCTCAAAGAGTTTGAGCATGACACTACCCTCGTGGTATGTGTTAGAGGAACCTCTTTTGGCCTAAGTAAAGTTTTGTTATAATATAAGTTTGTTTAACACAACCATGATATAATACCTGTAGAGATGTGATCTAATCTCGAGATGTGATATATAGACATGATATGATGGAAATCTAGGAATGGTTTAATAGATATCAAGGCATAATTGGTTAACCACGTACATGCATAATGATGATTAATGTGAAATTGTTGTTTAATATTGTGATGAATTCACTCGTAAATGTTACAATTTATTATGAACAATGGAATAAGATCATATGCATGAAACATGTTACATGAGGTGTTAATCTTAGGGCTTAATAAAGATGAAAAATATAGTTTGACAGTTAGCACAACATAATACGTTTGACACCTCGATATGATCTAGATGGATAAAGTGAGTTAATGATAGTTAACTCCCTCCTAAATTACATATGTTAATGTTGAACATGTTCTAACAATGAACTAAATAAAATGTCGTTGACACCTTGATATAATGGGTTAACTTTAGTTAACTTCTTTGGAACATGGTAATATGATGACTGAACCCTAATGAATGGGTAAAGATAAGGAAGCAAATCTAAACATATGAGATATGTCATGATGTAACCTAAGTTTCTAAACCTTGAGTTCAATCTCGATGGAGTGGTTGTGCACCAAGATGGTTGTAAAACCCCCTAATAAGTGCCTTGGGTACATGGTTCTAGGTAACCTTTGCAGATTTGTTACACCTAGAATGATGCCTACATGTGGATGAAGGCAAGATAAGGTTTCCCTGGAAGCATGAGTATGGTGTACTTTCGAGGACGAAAGTTCTTTTAAGATGTATATGATGTGACAAAGTGGGTTTTCTGGCTTAATTTCGAGGACGAAATATCTTTTAAGGTGTGTAGGATGTGATGGAGTGGACTTTTGGAACCCTTAAATGTCCAATGATACAAGTGAACTCATGCATGTTGAGAAGTTTTGAGAATCCCAAGTGTTTTGGTAAAGTTGGAGTGTTGATTGAGGTTTGTATAATGATTTGGATCCATAAGTTATGCCTACTTGAGGAATTTAATTGACAAGTCAAATAGCTGAGTTTTTACACCAAAATCGAATGGATTGTACCTTGAGGTATGGTGAAGCTATGGTTAAATTTTGGTGGCATTTGGATGTTCCTAGAGGGAGTTAGTGAGGTTTGATATTTGAGAAATAATGTGCTTGATTGATGGGTAATAGACCTAAGTTCGGCAATCACAGCCTAAGCTAGGTTGTGTCACGCGCCCCTTATTTGTGGGTGGGCTGCGTGGACACTTTGTAGCCATAGATCTAAGATCTAGTGGCTGGGACTGCCTACATTAGTGAGCCACAGATTGCCCATTCACGTGCATCAATCGGGGCCTTACTTTCCTGATTGGACGGTTTAAAGGCCTTCCCCTAGCTCAGGACGAAGAGGAGACGTGGGACAGCATCGTGGGCAAGCACCCACGCCCCTCATGCTCGCTGATCGTGGGACGAGAGGGAGGAGTAGATGAGCAGTTGCCCTCGACTCCTTGAGAGAATTCGTTCAAACCAAAGCTTGTGGCTGATGGGTAAGAGGCGAGAGAAAACAGACTCTCTACTCTCCGCCCTTCTCCATTGCAGCCAGCAGGTGTGACAAGGAAGAAAGAAGTAGGGAAAGAGGGAACCTTGAGGACCTTTGAGTAGAGGAACGAGTTCAGGGAAGTTAGTAGAAGCTTACGTATGTATAAGTTTTAGACGGGGACGAGTGATGGGAGGTTTTCCCCCTTTACCACCGCCGCAGCGGCGGCTAACCTGACGAGCTCAAGGAGGATGAGCTTCAGAGGTCGAGTTGCAGGCTGGATCACTCGTGGAGATCCGGAACATGTCGCCGAGGCTACTGGTTGCCTTAGAAGCCAACGAAGAGCTCGTTTTGGCTATCCTGTTGCTCACCGGAGCCTTTCCAGTCAGGCGGCGGCGCCCTAGTGGAGGGGGAACTCCACAGCGGATCCGTGGGAGACGAGTGGCCGTGGAGGTCACTTCAAGGTGCTCGAACGTGACGGTGGCGTGAGGAGCTCACGCAGAAAGCTTGATCTCTGTGGATTCCTCACCGGAGTTGGGCGGCTCGGCGGCGCCCTGCCACAACAGGGGATCGGGTTGCGGGTGCCCTGGGCATCTTGTCGTTCACGCGAGAGAAGGCGATCCAAGCCCAAAGGTGAACTGGGTCCAGGCACGAACCGGCTGGGTTGGAGCTGAACCGGGTCCAGAGCAGAGAAAAATCGGCGGTTCAACGGTGAACCAGACAGGTCCAACCAAGAACCGGCCGCAACAAGGAATGGATGCACGCCAGCCCACGTGGACACGTGGCGGCCCGCGATTGGTCGCATAAGGTAAAAATCCCAGAATTGTTCAGTTCTTAGATAAATCACAGTAAATAGCCCGATGCTCAGAAAAATACATATAATATACCAAAATGTTCAGAAAAATGTGTAGAATAATATGAAACCATCATATCAGCCTTTTTATGCACGTATATCAGCAATATTATGTAAGATGTGTGATGCTTGTTTAATGGATAATAATTAGCAAACAATGATATAAATTATGAGAAAATACCAGTAAGTGACAAATCATGTTTATAATGCACCTGATGTCAAGTATGACCATGTTGATGCATGAAATCATGTAATTTGATTAATATGTCTAATTAGGGCTAATAACCCTAATAATATGCAATAAATACGTACATGCTCAATAAATGTTGAAATTTACAGAGTAATCTCATATCAGTATCTTGAACCTCAGATTTTAATTATGAGATCATAATGATGAACAGAATCCATGTTATATGAAGATGAACCTTGATACATGGGTTGTAACCCTAATATGTATAATGCATATAAGATATGATTAATGGACACACAAAAATATATGGAACCTAATGTTCAGATGATGAACCTTGATAATGAGATGTAATCTGAAAAATGATATCAGTGAGATAATTATAAGAAGATAATACAAGTAATCATGTATATATCCTGATGAGATAAAGTGAAACCCTAATATGAGCACGATTAGGGTTAAGATGAGATATATTGGAATGAGAACCTGATGAAAGTATATGGTCTTGTCTTGATCAGGTTTAACCAAGGATATAGTTGACATAAGTGATATGTGGTGATTAGGTTGTCTCTTTGGAAGGTACGCCATTACCTCTTACTTGGCTTATTATACAATATGCTTGTGTTATATGTGTAGTAAAATACTTGGCATATGATATTGGATGAAATGATTATTCTTATATGATATGTTGCATGATTTTCCATGATTACTGCTATGAACACATCAAACATAATATATCTGTTCCATTATATGAAAGCACTAACTCTTTGGTAGTGTGCTTGGAAGTGACCTAACTCTTTGGTAGTGGTCACATTGTACATATGACCTAACTCTTTGGTAGTGGTCTGACCTAACTCTTTGGTAGTGGTCACCTTGTACAAATGATCTAACTCTTTGGTAGTGATCATAAAGGCCTTGATATATAATGGAAAATGAGCTTAAAATATGTGTTCTCTTTTGTTAATGAACATCTTCGTGCAAGTATATGCTTTTCTTATATTCTTCTGTTACTGCCAAGTATATTAGTTTTATCTTATTGCCAAGATATGATGAGAGGTATATAAAAAGACATGTAGGCGTACTCAGTACAATATTCTTGAAATATTGTGCTGACGTGTACCGCATGTAATCTTTTGTTTAGGTTATGGTTATGCTCTTGAAGATCCAGGATAGTTGAGAGTTGTGTAGCGAGCTGATGTACAGGTGGACCTGTTGTCTTAAGATCATGTAGTTTAGTTGTAGTACATGTATATGTTATAGTTTACCTTTCAATGTGTAATATCAAATGTTGTAACATTTCATGTTGTAATTATATGTTGAATGGTGAACATGTGTGTACGGTTTTATTATTGTTCATGTACATGTGCTACTGATTGTTTCCTTCTGACTCCCTCGATTTTCTTCTTCTTAGCCTGGTGTGGGGCGTTTAAATTGGGATTCTCGCTGAGGTGAGGTTTCAATTTGGACGTCACACATCAGATTAAGTTTTAGAAAATCCGGGGATGTCACAGGTGATGTCATGTAAAACCCTGGTATATTAATGTGATGTGGAACTCAAATCTAGGGTGACGCTATGTAATGCTATATGAAACCCTAATCTTGGGCAATATGGTGATAAACCATAACCCTAATCTGGGTAATGGGATGAATATCCCCAATTGACATGAAATGGGAAACCCTAACCCTAGCAAGGGAATAGTGGTGTTACCCTTGAATAGTATGGAACTGAAATATGATTGATATATCTGTTATCATGTGTGCTAACCAAGCAAGTATCATGAGATGATGAACATAGACAAATATGAGCTATGATGTTTTATTTATTGAAATTGTTTATTGAGCCTTGTGTGCCATAATATGCCTTGTTGCCTAGTAAGAGGTAACAAGAGAGTTAATGAGCCTCAAGTGCCATAAGAGATGCTTGTGTAACAAGTGTCATGTTTACCTTGGTCAGATGACCTGAAGGTGATAGTTACCTGAAAAAGTGGTAACAGTGCTCAATGATGAGCTAAGGGTTTGAATACCCAGATCCATATGATTATGGTAATGAGATTGTGGAAGGATGAGAATTCCCAGTATTAAAATGAGGGACTGAGATCCCAATGTCTTATAAAGACTGAGAAGTAACTGATGAAAACAATACATGTTTCTTTGTAGCATTTATCCTAATAAGTTATGTTTGAAAACTTGATTGATGCTAAAAGAATATGATATTGTACTTAATTAATCAAGTGAAATCTTTTCATGTAGTGATCTGACCATAGATTCATCATTGTCAGTAGCTGGTGATGGTGAAACAAGTTTTTCCTACGGGATCTCCTGGAGTTCGCATATTTTTGAATATGTGGGGGTCGATGGACAAAAATATTCGTACGTCCTAATGGGGGAATTGATGGAAGGTAAACATTAAACCTCTCAATCCTTCATTATATGTGCCGAGATGGATGAATCACAAATCTCCCGATGATGTTAATGCTGGATCGATAGAGATAAATATGAAATCTCTTGATTGCGAAGAGAGTACAACCACCGCTGTAACTCTATAGCAAAGATGCCATTATACCCTGGCAAGCTATTTAGTAGAGACACTAGATGTCCTGCATGTGGTCCCGCACTGACCGGGATAGGATGAGGTCATGGAAGTCAGCTCTTCCATTGACTTTGTATGGTACCGATTTCGACTTCGCAATGGTCGGTTGGAGTATGAGCGGTATACCTCATCTCCTCAGAGCTTAAGTATGTTTGTAAAATGTAATCAGCCATGTAGCGTATTTGCATAAGATTGAAATACGAGAACCACTGGTTGATGTTATCTTACTTAGCATGTCCTTGATACATAAATGTTACTTATGTTCTTTATTTCCATATTGAATAAGAGACATGCTGCCTTATCAAGTTATAGCTAAAATACTTGAATAGGAATGTTATTCTAATCTACATAAATATTGATTTATCTGCCATTGAAATATATGGTTCCACTTTTCAGTTTATTTCTATTAAACTGCAATGATAATGTTTTCAGCGAAGAGTTATATCTCTCGCTGGGGCAATTTATAAATTGTCTCACCCCCGTGGAATCCAACATTTTTAGGTAGACGCAGATAAAGAGGTAGAAACTCTATAGCAGGGGAAGAACAGCAGCAGCAACAACAACATGGACAACCGTGATATCCCAGGTGGGGATACTGACTATCAAGCTTTGTATAGAAAGCCCTATGTGTCATCTATGTACTCTCAGGTCCTAGGAGTCAGTGGATAGTGTTCTTATAATCGATATGAGATTTTGGCTCGAATGCCTCAAAGATTTTGTTACTTGTGCTTTTATCAAAGGCAAAGTGTTGTATATATATATATATTCCTCGAGAAGAGATGGTACATGGAATGTATAATGTGGACCAGTATGTAATTATAATACTTTGTTTCTTATTTAAAGAGCTTTTTGGTAATGGATTTTTTTATAAATGGTTTTAAATTTTAGTGATTTTTAGTAATCCACTGTTAATAATCATTTCCACATGTTGATTGTACACTTGTTATCTTAATGATTGCAGGTTTCGCCACAAGTTAGGTGGTATCAGAGCTCTAGGTTCACTAAGTCTACAGAGACATAGGATTAAGGTTGTTGAGTTTGTTCTAGTGTCTTCCAGTTTATCTGATAGTGTCTTCTGCTCATATAGAAGGAGAAGAACTTGAAGATGTCTGGATCACATGATGAACATGTTGCTGAGAGTAGTGTTGCTGCACTAGGAGGAGGTGCAAGGGATCAAGCTAGGGAGGAACCAGTACCTGAGATTCCTCATCTTGATCAAGCTGCACTAGAAAATCCAGCTTTCCATGCCCTGTTTGGCCAGTTTATGGCGACCATGACACATATGGCAGACAGAATGCCACCACCTACACCAAGGGCACTAGCCCATAATGAAGGACATAGAACTGACAAGACTTTTAAGAGACTTTGCCGGGTTGGGGCCATATATTATGCTGGTACAGTTGATCCAGCAGACGCTGATTTGTGGTTAACTGAGCTAGAGAAGGCTTTCAGGATCCTAAACATTCCTAAAGCTGAGAAGGCCAGACATGCTGTATACCTCCTAAAGGGGAGTGATGGCCACTAGTGGACCATAGAAGAGGGCAAGAGGCCAGGTGTAGAGGTCAGATGGGAGGAATTCTGACGAGAATTTGTTACTAGATATTTTACCAAAACATATCTAGATGAGAAGATCTCTCAGTTTGAGAGGATTAGACAAGGAAAGATGAACATTAGCGAATATGAGGCTAAGCTAATGGAGCTTTTACGGTTTTGTCCGCATATGGCAGCTAATGATGAAGAAAGAATTCGGCGTTTCAAGAAAGGGTTGAACGTTGAATTGACCACTCATGTGTCTGCTCTAGAGAACAGGGAGAGGTTTGCCACTTTTGTGGAGTCCGTGAGATGGATAGAGAGGTTTGTGATCGAGAAGCGGTAGACTAGTGGTAAGAAAGAGTACACACAGTTTCAAGAACAAAGGTCTGAAAGCTTTAAGAAACTGAGGTTCTCTGTACCACCACCACTAAGGTTTAATACCATGATGCAGTGGACGTCATGTAGGGGTAGGGGTCGTAGTTTTCCTCCAAGTATAGACCCCATTATAGCATCAACATCAGTGACAGGACCACCCAGGCAGAGTTTGGGAAGCTACAACTACTTCTAGTGTGGGAGGTCAGGACACTTGATGAGAGATTGTCCTGAGAAAGTCAGGAATATAACTCAACCCCAGAGGCAGAGTCAGCAAGGCTCACAGAGGAGATAGTTTTCTAGTGGAGCTAGAGGACGTGGACAAGCGTCACAAGCTAGATCGTCGGCACCCAACAATCAAGCACATGGTCAACAATAAGCAACGACTAGATTCTATGCTATGAATCAACCCGAAGCAGTAGTCAACCCTCGGGTTGTGACAGGTCAGATGGAACTATTTTATTCTGATATGTCTTCATCCAGCTTCGTATCTATTTTAATTGATCTGGGTGCTACACATTCCTTTATCACTCGAGAAGTGATACATGACTGCAACATGATTGTTAGTCATAGAGCAGATAAGTTGATGTTAGAAACCCCTTTGCTGGGATTTGTAGTGTTGCGGGAGGTATGTTCTCCCTACATTCTTTCCTTTTCTGATCATCGCATTCAGGTGGATCTTATACCACTTGAGATGCACTGGTTTGACATAATCCTTGGGATGGACATCTTAGAGAAGTATAAGGTTGTCTTGGATTGTGGTTCCAAGCAGGCTGTGTTCACAGACAACGGTGACACATGGATCTTTCAAGGAGACAGAAAGATTCTTCCAACTTGTCTTGTGTCAGCTATGGTAGCTGAGAAGTTGATGAGACAAGGATGCTTTTCATTCTTGGCACATGTGGTAGACACCACAATGAAGAGTTCTAATCTTCTTGAAGTTCTGGTAGTTAGGGAATTTGAGGATATATTTCCTGAAGAACTTCCATGTGTTCCTATGTCCTGAGAGATTGACCTTGAGATTAATCTAATCCCGGGCACACAACCAATAGCACAGACACCGTATAGGATGGCTCCTGCTGAGATGGCAGAACTCAAGAAACAACTGTAAGAATTGCTTGAGAAGGGTTTTATCTGACCGAGTACTTCACCATGGGGTGCTCTGGTCCTCTTTGTAAAGAAAAAGGATGGGTCCATGCGATTATGCATCGACTATAGACAGTTGAATAAAGTAACTATAAAGAATAAGTATCCTCTATCAATGATTGATGACTTGTTTGATCAGTTGTGTGGTGCAACTATCTTTTCTAATATAGATCTAAGGTCGGGATACCATCAATTGCGTATTAAGGAGAGTGACTGACCGGCCTAAATCGCGCATCCTAAAATTGGAGGCGGATTTGAGGTAGTCGAGCTTTTACATTTATAAACATGAATCCTTCTAGGCCCCCGCAACTTTGTTTATGGGGTCTAAGTAGATATACGGGGTCGAACACAGGGACAAGGGGGGTAGTGTTGAGAACACGGAATCGACATGCTACACTCCGGTAGGTATAAAGAGAGATAAATTCCCAAAAAGTGAAGCAGTAAGATGTCACAAATAAAATGAAGAAAACTATCTCCAACTGGAGCTACTAGAAAGATTTAAGGTTTTAGTCATTTAGCAGTTTTTAGGGGTTTTCATGCAACAGAAACAGAAAGATAATGCTCGAGCTAAAGCGAGGTACGAAGGGTAAAACTCCGGTAAAACAAGCGGCGGTAGAACCATTCATGTACCCCTCCTCTCAAAGCGGGTACCTCTAACAAGGCATCAGCGCCCCTCTCGAGGTCACTGGACTAAAATTAGAGTGGAAAGGTCACTAAAGCAACTCCGTTCCAGGCACTCTCGTACTCCAGAATCAGACCAAACACTAGAGCCACAACACAACTCTCGAAGTTGTTGCGACGGGAAAACACGATTCGTTAGCTAAGCGAAACGTGACCCAAACATGCAAGCTAGAGTTCGGATATCAAACATAGCAGTCATCCAACATTGTGCACCAAGCATAGAGGAACAAGTAATTAAGCATCTTCTATTTCCATAGACAAATAAAGGGTCTTAATTACAATGCATAAGTAAGGAATTAATTGACAGAAAGTAAAGATAGGTGTCGCCTCCTTGATGTAGAAGGACGATACAGTGTTGTAGCTCTCCTGCCCGATATCGGTCAGAGGCCTAGCCCGATACAGAGGTGTCGGGCGGCACACCCTCTCAGGCGACACGCACCGACTGTCGACCGTATCGCTCAAGGACCCTGATCGATACGCTCATGTCGGGCGGCACACCCTCTTGGGCGGCACGCTCAACAAACTAAGCGTATCGGTTTGATATCGTGTCGGGATAAGAGCTACGCATTGTTGTTGTCGGGCACTTGTGTCGCTCATCTACGTCGGCCGATATCGGCCCGCAGTGTCGCCCGAGACGGTCCTAAGTGAACTGTCCCCTCCCTCTCGGGATGAGGAGAAGCTCACCTAGTGTCGCCCGAGACAAGCACTGGGGCACGACATGTATGCTCTCGTAGTCTCCTCAGAAGATAGCTCAACTCCCAACTGTCTGAATTCTAAAACTCCGAACTGTCTTTTCAGCTCCCTGTAGCTGCTATTAATAGTCAGCTGTCCGGGAGGAGTTATGGTGCTCGAAGCGCCACGTGGCCCCCTTAAGCGCCGGTCGATGGACGGACGATACAGGTATAGCTCGGCGCGGAGGTGTCTGCTATCGGTCACGTGACGGGCGGCGCGCCTTCCGGTGGGTGGTTGTGTCGCCCGACAAGTTGGGTTGCCGGGGTGAGCCGGGCTCCCTGTCGGGTAGAAGGTGTGTCGTCCGTCAGCTTCTTCTCACGCGGCACCTCTTTGTCGAGCGTCTTTGTGTCGCCCAACGCCTGTCGGGCAGGGGTTGTATCGGGCGTCAGGGAGGCCAAGACAGGCTTGGACTTATTCATGGGCCGGAGCGGCCTTATTGCCCAAAAATGAGGAAAACTCTGTAAAAGATAGGAAAATTGGATTAAGAGCATTGCTTGGCCAATTATTGTGAAAGTGCTAATAGAATAGAGGAAAATAGCAGAAAAGGGCAGTTTTGATAACAAAATAAAGGGCAAAAACGTCACAAAAACTGGTGTTATCAACTCCCCCAAACTTAGCGTTTTGATTGTCCTCAATCAATATTTAAATTATATTTTGTGATGCTTCTTTTTGCTCGGATAACTTTCAGGCCAAGAGGTAAAACAAGTATAGTAATGCCTTTAGAGATAATGCTACTTCACTGCAAACAAAAGACTATGTGTTTCCTTGCCTTATTATTTTAGTAAAATGTTTCTCTACAGCTTTGGCGAGACTTTGTTGTATGATTCCAAAGTTAGCTTACGCACCAAACAACTTTCTTTTTTTGGGGCAGAAAGTTGTGTATAGGGTAGGCTAAGGCTTTTTGGGTTTTTCATTCTTGTCTCCCATCAGTCCATCCAGGTAAGGGTCTGTTAACGAGCAAGTGGTCCCTACAGTCCAAGCCAGTTGGCTTTAGAGCAGTGATTTCACATCCTACGTACCACTGCCCCGGATCTACCATGCCTAAAGATGGGTACTTTTGGAAAACAAGTGGTGTATATATATATATATATATATATATATTCTTTTTCTTTTTATTGGGCACAACTCTCATGCTTTTATTCACGCTCATAAGGCTTCTCTCTCTTTTGGGATTTTTTTTGGGTAAGGGGGAATAAAGAGATTCCTGCTGTTTGGGCAGCTTTTTCCTTCTCCATACTCGTCTCTTAACTGTTTGCGAGATTATTGTATTTTTCGAAATTTTTGACATGGCAAAACATATTATTTTGTTCATTTGAAGCAGCATTATCAAAAAGATATAACAGGACTTGCGTCACATTCAGCACAAAGAAAATAAACTTGGCAAGCAGTTGCATCAGGGTTTTTACTAATATAGCGACTTTGTACATATGCATGGGAACAAAATAAGCAAAATTTTCAAAAAAAAAATTGGTATAAACATATATATATGTACACATGATATAGGAAAGAACAAAAGGACAAAGAACAAAAGAATAAGGAATTTAAGTCAGAGAGATTAGAAGATTTTCGTACCTCCCTCACTGGTACATGGTACCCCCCCAAACTTACTCCACACTCTGTCCCCAGGGTTGTGAAGTAAATAAGGTGAGGTAATGTTTAATCCAGTGAGGTTGTGCCTGCATTAGATAGGAGTTCCCACACGTATTCTCCTCGTTTGCTGTGATATCCTGTGTGGTGGAGCTGGTCAGGCGTTGCTTCACTTGCCATCCATTCTAGGACGAAGATGCCGCAATCGTTGGATAAAGGAATTTGCTGCGGACTGCGGTGGCAGAACTGGAGTTCGTGCCATTTGCCTCCTTGTATGTCCAGGAATGGTTCAGTCATCATTGACACTTCGTCGTAATATTTTTGAGCTAACCGTTTGACGGGTGTCAAAGGTTCCAATGTACACGGCACGGGATGGTTCTTGTTGCTGTCCGAACTATTGTAGAAAATGCCTACTCATTGCTAAGTATACATCGCTAGGAGCGTCCAATGATTGTAATGCACAATAGGCAGGAAGATAGTGCCTGTGACGCCTTCCTTCAATTCTTGCAGGAACATCTTCTTCGCTCCTGTTTCGTCGGCAAGGCAGGTATCATTGAAAAGCAAAGGATGGGCTATATATGCATGTTCTAGCTTTGGTTGTATATATTGGATGTAAGTGACTGCAACTGTTACAGTCAAGCACCCTCCTTCCTTCACCATGTCCCTTAGTGTTGGGTTTTAGGGGAGACAGAGAAGGCAGCAGAAACAAAAATTTCTCCCCAAACCCATACCGAGGAAACGCGTCAACGTCTATATAATAGGAAAGGATGGTTTGTGGAATCATACCTTGTCCCGAGGCTTGCTCGGTGACAATACCTCGCGCAATGCGCGGTCTTCAACTCCGGACTTCGACGGCATCTGTGCAGCTCCTGGTCGCACTGCGACTGACAACTCCTACTCGAACCGGACTGTCGGATGACAGTTGTCCTCCTAAGCGGCAGTGTCCTCCCGCCTCTGTAGTAGTCCACACGGACCACCTGGAACTCCACTCTCCTTGTCCCACAAGGAAGTGGAAGGAGTCGCACCCTCCTGTTGACGTACTAGTCGTCAACACGCTCTCCTGCCTCCTGTTGCAACTGCAGTTGTCCTTCCCTTGCTGCACCTCCCTTTTGCGGGAAGCACTTGCTCGGGCTCTCTCACGGTTACCAAAACCAGAGAGAACGACAACTTGCATAGCAACTGGTTGCACTGAGCTGTACTGCGAGAAGCCCCCAATACCCCTATATATATAGGAGAATCATGGGACAGGGTTCTCCATCCCGAGCAATGCGGGACTAAAGCAGGAGTAGAAGGGTTTGAGAATTTTCCACAAAAAGCAACCGGTTCGCAACTTGAAATGATCGGTTCACTACTGAACCGATCGGTTCGGCCATTGAGCCGATTGGTTGGACCTGAGCCGATCGTTTGGGGCACTCCAACCGATCGGTTGGTGCCCTGAACCGATCGGTTCATGGTCCTAATCCGGCTCAAAAAGACTTTCCTTGTTTCTTTCCCAATTGGTATCGAATACCAATATTATTCCCAATCGAATTGGGCAATTTGAAACCAAAGGAAAATTCTTGCCGACATGACTTTCCCAACTGGTCAGTTGCACCAGTTGAGCCGATCGGTTCAACCCTTGAACCGGTCATCTCAACCTGGGCATGAGCCGATCGGCCTGGACACTCCAGCCGACCGGTTCAGCAACCTCAGCCGACCGGTTCATCACATGAGCTGATCGGTTGGGAGCACAGGTTGGGCAAAATCAGTCAATTGTGATTTCAATCAATCTGATACTCCAATCAATGCGTCCAACACCTTGAACCATACGATATTGAGCTATCGACTGATTGATTGTTTAATTGAACTACTAAACTCCTTTAGTAATCAATCTAAACATTGCTTTGTGGACAAAACTCCTCTTCCAGGTTAAATCCTATGTGTGTGACCCTGCAGGTCCATTTCACGTTGGCAGTGAAAGTTCATAACACTTATGACTTCACAAGCAAAGAGCAGTGCCTAGTCACACATCAGTGCTACCCAAGTGAAAGTAGAAAGTTGGAGAACAACTTTCATCCTACAATCCGTGAATGGTGTTACAGCGAATGTATAATTCCTTTATCCCTGATATCCCGAATGAACTCGAGGCATGGAACAGTCATCCTGTCAACGTTCATTCACTTTCTTGATCTCAGAGTAGACTGGAAGAGATGTGTATGACATCAGTATCATATACTGATTCACACATGCGTGCACGCCTTTCTCAATCCTACTCATCAAGTGGCCATGGATATCAAACTCCCTCAGGAGGGACAAATCCCATATCTATCACTCACCCCTCAAAAGCCCCATGTGTCAAAGCCACCCAATCATCACCTTTATAACAACCCATGTTTCAGGACTACGTTTGATGATGTCAAAGTGTGCCCAACAACATGTTTTGAGTGCAGTGATTTCAGGTCTAAGAATCACACTCACCACCATCACTGTGAGTACTGACTGTGACTACCATTTCATGGTTCCATGTGTCAAACTCACGGTGGGTCTGTCCAGTACACTTGTTCTCTAACAAGTACCTATGTGTTTGGTTTGATATCTCTATATCATGACTAATGAGATTCTGTCATCAACCAACACCACAATCTAGTCTTGTGTGTCATTGCTGTTTATCTACCTTCCACAATGACATCCGACTAGGGACATAACAAGAATGTACAAACTCTTAGCATCCGTATGATCTCATCGTTCAGGTCCTCAACCTGAAAGCATAAGTCATTGAGTTCTGTCATTCTTTAGACATTCAATCTGTTCTATCACTATCTCATATGACTGAACCAGAAAGAATTGGAAGCTTGCCTTTGATGTTTATCAAATCAATCTTAATGTATCCCACCAATCATTACATGATTGGCTCTCAGGGCATACATACCAACAGACTCCCACTTGCACTGCGAGCCAATCACCCTTGAATCATATTCATATTGATCTTCAGACATGTCCCACATGTTACTGTGCTCTAGTGCCAACATAGTGAGTAATGACAACACCTTGCCAAAGTCTGTACAAATTGCATGTCTCACATCTCTTCGCTGTACGTCACACGTATGAGATGGAGTTGCCGTAATATGCGATCTAGTATTCCTTTTTGCTAACTTTTAGCCACATTGAATGATCAAGGATTCCAGACTTTTCATCAATGAGTGGAATATAAGTTCATCTCATGAACTTTCAGATCCATATAGTATCCACTGTTGTTCACTAACACCTAGATACTCGGCATTTCCCTTTTAAATGGCTTTATTGGAACACTTCCAATTATCAACAAACTTTCACTTTTATACATCTTATGTATATTTTGCGATTAATTTTCTGTCCTTTCGGAAGTTTGCATCAATGTAACTCTTTACATCGAACTCTTCCTTATCTCCATAGAACTAGTACTTCACAAGCACTTATCAAGTTCTCATGGTATTCCAGTAACCCTTACTGGAAATAGACAGACATCCACTCGTCATGTCACACATACGAGTTATCAGGATGAGCACATCATATTGCCATGTCCTACATACAAGATGATGAATGCATTTTATTCTTGCCATGTCATACATGCAAGATAATGAATGCATCTTATTCTTGCCATGTCATACATGCAAGATAATGGGATGATTACATACATGATAGATCCATATCTATTCTTAGTGTTCCCATTCTTCATAAGAATTGGACACTTGGCCTTAGGATACTAATTCCATGTAACATGGACAAGTTTTCTCCCATGGAATCTGTGCATACTGAACACTTCAGTACAGGTTGCCAATGTATGCTCTCTCTTTCCAGGTCAAGAGATTTTCGAGAACTATCTCTATAGATCTCTATTCCTATCACATAGGAAATATCTCTATCTTCCTTAAAGATAATTTCCACATTAGGATTTCCAATCTAGAACATTTCCATTTCACATCAATATGTGGAATGTGAACACGCTCCCACTAAATCACAGATCCCTTCTTTATCTTTGACATATCAGTCAAACCCTTTGACTATATCATCAAAGTAAAGATCCAATTTTGAGTTGCTTGTACTCAATCAATCACATTGATTAGTCCATTGTAACTTATAAACTTCATTTGCATTAGTGGATTCATAAACCTTATAGGTTGTGTCACGTACACATCCTGGTTTTATTCCTCATAGGAATGCGGTTTTAGTATCCATATGCCAAATGTCTTAGTCATTAAGTTGCAATCAACAAGCATCATCCTTCTCAAAATGTTATCCATGTGTCTTAACATTTAAGACTCATCTGCACTTATGGATATGATCCAATGAGTGCTACCATCAAGGTCATACCTTATGGTTCACATGGAAGTCATTTAGGATGTAATGGTTTTAAACCATAACTCAAGATTCGGTTCCTCATATTCATCTTGATAGTTGACTCATCACATGAACAACTGATCACATAGATAATTGAGGTGTATCTGTTAAAGATATAAGAACTCACAACCCTTGTGATTCTTAATTTCTTTTATTAGTGTGGGGTATTCATTTATTAAGAAGAATTCAGTTATTTGATAATCATTCTCTAACTCCTTAGAGTATGATTCCTTCTTGATTCAGACATCACCATGCCTTAATCATGAGTTTACTATGATACACTATCATAATCACTCATAAGGATCTCAAACATTTGGTCCAAGTATTCCATTCATTGATCTCATCAAGAATTAATACTTTACCAAATTTGTACTTCATTTATGATAATCTTGAACACTTCAAGATATTCATATTGGTATTTCTCTAAATGCCATTTGAAGTATTAGCATTTATTCCAATAGGTATGTAAATACATCACATGTATTATGCCTAATAGGATAATCACTCTCCCACTACATTAGTGAAGATTGATCAATCATGTCCAAGATATTCATGTCCCTTACTGGTTCTCTAACCAAAAGAGTCTAGTTTTATCCATCACATGGAAACTAGAAATGAATTTCTCATGATTAATGCTAATTAAATTGTTTGAGTTATCTATAACTTTTAGGTATCGTCTTATCTTATGCATATCAAATATCACAAGATAAATA
This sequence comes from Alisma plantago-aquatica, assembly GCA_963693085.1. NCBI lineage: Eukaryota > Viridiplantae > Streptophyta > Magnoliopsida > Alismatales > Alismataceae > Alisma > Alisma plantago-aquatica. Next base: position 243,469,797 of record OY856414.1, on the reverse strand, counting down.
AGGCATTGCCACAAAGATCACATCTTTAAGATTGAAAACACAACTTTATTGATTGCCATCATTGTCACACAATATGCAAAAATAAAGTGTTTCTATCTATTGGCAAGTATGAAATAGCAGTTCATAACTGTATTACATGCCTTATTGGCTGAAAATAAACTAAAGTATTCCTATCTATAAAGGCAACACTTGTCCCAAGTAAGAATGCTTTACACTTTGCATCTTGATATCATATATCTCAAAAAGTGTTACAAGTTTACTTTCATGACACCTTTAAGTAGAGGCTTCAGTCGCCTCCTTCTTCTTTTGTTCTTCCAGGTAGAGAGGACAATTCCTTTTCCAGTGTCCTGGCTTTTGACAATGGTGGCAATTTCCTTTCTTGGTCACGCCTCCCTTGGCCTTGAGAGATGAAGATGGCTTGGACTCCTGGCTAGCTTCAGAACCTTTCTTAGCTTTGCCCTTGCCCTTGCACTTGGACTTGCCTTTCTTGCTCGTGATCACCATCACGGACTTAGGCTTGTCCTTCTTCATCTGTAACTCGGCTGTCCTCAACATGCCCAACAACTCTGACAGTGGCCTATCAAAGTTGTTCATGTTGTAGTTCATCACAAACTGACTATAAGATTCTGGCAACGATTGCAGTATCACGTCAGTAGCCAACTCTTGGCTCAGTGGAAATCCCAGTCTCTGCAGGTTCTCCACATACCCAATCATCTTGAGTGTGTGAGGACCAACTGGATCTCCTTCTGTCATGACGCACTTGAACAACGCCCTAGAAACATTGTACCTCTCTTGTCGTGCCTGATCTTCATACATGTTCCTGAGATGCAGAATCATCTCTATGACACCCATGTTCTCATTTTGCCTCTGCAACTCATGGTTCATTGAACATAGCATCAAGCACTTTGCATCAATGGCATCATCAGAATGCTTCTTGTAAGCATCCCTTTCTGCCTTTGGTGCATTAGGAGCGGGTTCCTCTGGAATTGGAGTATCCAAGACATAGAGCTTGCGCTCTTGAGTGAGAATAATTCTCAATGTCTGATACCAGTCATGGAAGTTTGTCCCATTTAGCTTGTCCTTGTTAAGGACCGATCACAAAGAAAAGTTGTTGTTGTTTGTTGCCATTTGAACTACAAAAAGGAAAATATGCAATTTTAGTCCAAAACTCATTTTTGACTTATTTGATTGATTTGAAAGTTTGACGATATAATTAGGCCTTTAATTAATTATCGCTCCCACTATTTTACTTCAAATTGATAGCCCTCACCATCAATTCGGAAGATTGCAGCGTACAACCTTCTAGTGGGCAAGATCCTGAAATCCTCTAAGTCATGAGTCAGCTTTGGCTGATCGCCCACAACTTAGATCTCTCAGGTAGGCAACTCTTGCCAATTGCATCATATGCAACTCTTGTTGAATGAACATGCACAACACCTTGCCATGAACATTCCTTGCCTCTGGGCTTAGACGCTCTAAGAATCACCAGTTAAGTCTAACCCAAAAGCCGACACGGTAAACATGCACCCTGCTTTGGCAGAACCTACATGTCTACCCTTCACACTTCCACAAGATAGACGGCGCACCACGCTTTGGCGTAACCTACGCTTGGTTGATCGAGCTTTTCATGTGTGCCGCTAATGGAAGGCATGTAAGACTTAATATTTTAATGATGGATTTGGTTTTTTTATATACATATACATATCCAATCACCACAATACATAGTACGTATCATATACATGCTATATCCCACAGAAAACATGCACAAACGATGCAAAAGGGATGATTATGGCCATCCTAATGTGATTCCTCGAGCCAAGAGGAATCACGGTCATCTAGGTCTACATCACATGCAACCTGTACAAGATGAACTCTGTGCCTTGCCATCCGAGTTGATCAACTCATCACATGAATGATCTGTACTCTCCAGCCGGTCGTCTGGGTGCCACCAGTCGATCGGTTGGCTCCTCCAACCGATCGGTTCGCCTGGTCGTCGTGCATCTCGTCATGTCCTCCACCCGCTCGTCTCGCTCCTCGAACCGGTCATCAACCGATCGATTCACTCCTTGAACCGATCGTCTGGAAGGTCAACCGATCAGTTCACTCCTTGAACCGACCGTCTGAGCAATCGTCTTGATGTCCGCCGGTCTTTGACATAACAGGAAATAAAATTCTATCATATTTATTACATTGCTTTAAAAGAGGAAACCCCGAGTTACATTCGGGGGGAGCAAAGGTAGGAAAGAATCTCGAATTATTTCGAGTTACATCAGGAATAAGAGAGGGAAGATCGGTGCGCAGACCGAGATGCAAGCAACCACAAACAACCACACATAGATAGGGGTTTATAGGCCATAATCACACCACACACATCCACCACAAAACTCGTTTAAGGGTGACGTGTATTGAGTGCATTAATAATACATATCATATATGTAATTTGGGATTTGTGGATTTAGGATTGAACATGCATAAAGCCAATATTATTCGCATCACATGCAATAAATAAAGGCGACAAACCAAAATCGATCATATCGATATTCCTAAAATACAGAACAGCTGACGTGGCTCTGATACCACTGCTGGGTTTTAGGGGAGACAGAGAAGGCAGCGGAAACAAAAATTTCTCCCCAAACCCATACCGAGGAAACGCGTCAACGTCTATATAATAGGAAAGGATGGTTTGTGGAATCATACCTTGTCCCGAGGCTTGCTCAGCGACAATACCTCGCGCAATGCGCGGTCTTCAACTTCGGACTTCGACGGCGTCTGTGTAGCTCCTGGTCGCACCGGGACTGACAACTCCTACTCGAACCGGACTGTCGGATGATAGTTGTCCTCCTAAGCGGCAGTGTCCTCCCGCCTCTGTAGTAGTCCAAACGGACCACCTGGAACTCCACTCTCCTTGTCCCACAAGGAAGTGGAAGGAGTCGCACCCTCCTGTTGACGTACTAGTCGCCAACACGCTCTCTTGCCTCCTGTTGCAACTGCAGTTGTCCTTCCCTTGCTGCACCTCCCTTTTGCGGGAAGTACTTGCTCGGGCTCTCTCACGGTTACCAAAACCAGAGAGAACGACAACTTGCAGAGCAACTGGTTGCACTGAGCTGTACTGTGAGAAGCCCCCAATACCCCTATATATATAGGAGAATCATGGGACAGGGTTCTCCATCCCGGGCAATGCGGGACTAAAGCAGGAGTAGAAGGGTTCGAGAATTTTCCACAAAAAGCAACCGGTTCGCAACTTGAAATGATCGGTTCACTACTGAACCGATCGGTTCGGCCATTGAGCCGATCGGCTGGACCTGAGCCGATCGTTTGGGGCACTCCAACCGATCGGTTGGTGCCCTGAACCGATCGGTTCATGGTCCTAATCCAGCTCAAAAAGACTTTCCTTGTTTCTTTCCCAATTGGTATCGAATACCAATATTATTCCCAATCGAATTGGGCAATTTGAAACCAAAGGAAAATTCTTGCCGACATGACTTTCCCAACTGGTCGGTTGCACCAGTTGAGTCGATCGGTTCAACCCTTGAACCGGTCGTCTCAACCTGGGCATGAGCCGATCGGCCTGGACACTCCAGCCGACCGGTTCAGCAACCTCAGCCGACCGGTTCATCACATGAGCCGATCGGTTGGGAGCACAGGTTGGGCAAAATCAGTCAATTGCGATTTCAATCAATCCGATACTCCAATCAATGCGTCCAACACCTTGAACCATACGATATTGAGCTATCGACTGATTGAGTGTTTAATTGAACTACTAAACTCCTTTAGTAATCAATCTAAACATTGCTTTGTGGACAAAACTCCTCTTCCAGGTTAAATCCTATGTGTGTGACCCTGCAGGTCCATTTCACGTTGGCAGTGAAAGTTCATAACACTTATGACTTCACAAGCAAAGAGCGGTGCCTAGTCACACATCAGTGCTACCCAAGTGAAAGTAGAAAGTTGGAGAACAACTTTCATCCTACAATCCGTGAATGGTGTTACAGCAAATGTATAATTCCTTTGTCCCTGATATCCCGAATGAACTCGAGGCATGGAACAGTCATCCTGTCAACGTTCATTCACTTTCTTGATCTCAGAGTAGACTGGAAGAGATATGTATGACATCAGTATCATATACTGATTCACACATGCGTGCACACCTTTCTCAATCCTACTCATCAAGTGGCCATGGATATCAAACTCCCTCAGGAGGGACAAATCCCATATCTATCACTCACCCCTCAAAAGCCCCATGTGTCAAAGCCACCCAATCATCACCTTTATAACAACCCATGTTTCAGGACTGCGTTTGATGATGTCAAAGTGTGCCCAACGACATGTGTTGAGTGCAGTGATTTCAGGTCTAAGAATCACACTCACCACCATCACTGTGAGTACTGACTGTGAATACCATTTCATGGTTCCATGTGTCAAACTCACGGTGGGTCTGTCTGGTACACTTGTTCTCTAACAAGTACCTATTTCTTTGGTTTGATATCTCTATATCATGACTAATGAGATTCTGTCATCAACCAACACCACAATCTAGTATTGTGTGTCATTGCTGTCTATCTACCTTCCACAATGACATCCGACTAGGGACATAACAAGAATGTACAAACTCTTAGCATATGTATGATCTCATCGTTCAGGTCCTCAACCTGAAAGCATACGTCATTGAGTTCTGTCATTCTTTAGACATTCAATCTGTTCTATCACTATCTCATATGACTGAACCAGAAAGAATTGGAAGCTTGCCTTTGATGTTTATCAAATCAATCTTAATGTATCCCACCAATCATTACATGATTGGCTCTTAGGGCATACATACCAACACTTAGCTCATCTGCCAGGACTATGATATCTCCTGTCTGAAAAGCAACATTTGATGGGGTTGAGTCAGCAAGCTTCTTCTGGATGATGTTGACCTGCTCCCGTGTGAGAGTTGAACACGAAAAGCGGTCAAAATTTTTGATCTGCCCTTCAGAAGCTTCGGGCAAAGCAGTGTCTTCCTCCCCATGCACTTTCTTTAGAATTGCTAGCTGCTTGCCCGCCCCATGAATTTCGGTTGCTATCTCTTCTTCTTTTTCTTCTGGGCTGCTGGATCGAGAAGAATCTTCCTCTACATCACTGTCCAACAGTTTCTCTGGCACACTTGCGTCCCGGAAATAGCGCTTGTCCTTGATTAGGAGCATGGTATAGATGCCCCTGCGCTGATAAAAGGACATGACTCTGAGGACTCCTAAGTTTCCGATTGAGTTGAGCGCTTCAATGGAACCCAAGACGGCGATAGCGCTGTTTCCGCTCCCCTCTTCTGCATGTTCGGGGAGGTCTCTGATAGCGAAGTAGTTCCAAGGTCCTTGAAGACGTTGGATTCCTTGATTTAAAGCTCGTAGCAGGCGTTTTAACTGTCCGTCCTCCAGGCGGCAGAAAATACCCCTGGAGCATGGTCCTTCATCATTGCTGCAACACAGCAGCTGGACGTCGCGGTTTCTGATGTCCGCCACACAGAGAAACCACACATTGCGATGCTTGTACGGGGCCAACACCAGATTTGGCCTATGCTCTTCAACGTATTGTAGCATGTCGACCACCGCACGGGATTCTTGATCTCCCTTCATCAGCCTTCTTGCCAAGGTCGGGGTGGTTGTGTATATTTGTCTCCGACATGTCCTGTTGTCGATCTTCTCTATTATTGCGTTCTCCAGGACCCTGAACACTCGTTTGCCGACGACAGCCGGCGTGCGGAACATCTTCCGAAGATCTCCCTGTTGTAGGGAGAGGTAGCAGTCGCTCCAGACGACATCTTCTTCATTGGCCTACGATCTCAAGACCTTATTCAGCAGCTTCTGGTCTCTGATCGTCAGGTTCCCGACGGCTCTTCTATCGAATTCGGCCATCTCAAAGGAGGGTATCTCGAATGGCTCACGGAAATTGTCCGTAAACGAGCACTTTCCTCGGGGTGGATGTCTGTTATTCACTGTGTAGACATCCCCCACCTCTCCCTCGGACTCTTCAGATGAGTCTTCCCCGATGCTGATGTTTGCGCCATCATCTTCAACTTCATCCAAGGGGATGGAGATGTTAGCATCTCCCAAACCCAAAGAGCTCTCCTATCTGCTGGGAGACCCTTCGGCAGATCCTTGTTGTGTCCCGTCCTCGAGCATTGATGATCTCCTGCTAGAGGAGGAGGATGGGGACACCATTCCTGAGGGGGAACCTGAGGAAGAGGGACTAGGGCTCCGGCTAGGAGGTGACGGTGACCGTCTCGACTGCCTTCGGCGCGGATGGTCGTCACTTCTATCCATCCTCTCCTCGAGCCTGTCAAGCCGTTAGAGAACTTGCTGCATTGTTGCATTTAAGGCCTCTAGTCTGCTGGGTATGCTCGCTAGAGCCAGCGGCTCGCTCTCTTGGCTGTTCAGCCTGATCTCGTGGTTGTCCTGCTTGTCTTGAAAAGATGCAAGTTTGCGGGTCAGGGAAGTGCAAGTAGCAGAGTTGATGGTTGTTACCTCCCGCAGATCGTCGAGTTCATTTCCGAGCATCTTTCCGAGTGATGGAGGGGGTCCGGTGGATCTCCCTTCCGTCCTCACGACATCTAGCCCGCATGAAGGTCCACCCGGAGAGGTAGAATCTATGAAAATTGTTCGCAAACCAGATGCCGCCAGGCGGGGAGTCGGTGCTTTTTCAGGTGATGCCGCCTTGCCTTCTCTTCTGATTGGGGATGACCGCGGTGAGGGCAGACTTTGCTCCACCTCTGCACTGTCGGCGATCTCCTCGACAGCTGCAGGCGGGGACTTCGGCGGCAGTGATGGTGTTCTTTTGAGTTCCCTCATGATCTCCTCGAACATCATGTTGTTGTTGCCCCGCTGAAGCTCCTCTCCCACCTCTGTAGTTTTAGAAACACGGATGGGAAGTGCGGTCGTATCTTCCGTGGCAGATCCCGAAGTTTCCGTCCCGGTGACCTCAACAATCACCGACTCTTTCTCAGCCACCACTATCGTTGTTAGTGCAGTGGCTGGTATGGTTGGAGCGACGACAGCTTGATCAGCAGTTGTCACCGGCAGTTCTGGGGCTGGCCTCTCTGTGGCCCTGATCGTGGTGGCGGTAGTCGTGTTATTAGCTATAGCTTCAATCTCGGCGGTGGTGAAGACCAAGTTATCTTTGTCGTAGTTGGCGCAGCGAGGAAGGGGAAGGAGTATGTCCGTCCTTGGAAACTTGTAGAAGAAACTTCCCCTCTCCTTCTTGATGATGTTGGTCCTCATCAGATATTTGGTGTCAAAAACCTCATCGCCTTGCGTTCTAGTATGTCTGGGCGGCTCGAAGGGGTACCCGAGTCCTGTTGCGATGAGGTTGATAATGCCGCTCATGCAGTACTCCTTAGTGGCCTCCATCATTGGATGCAACCTGATCAGCAAGAACTGACCAAGGTTGATCCCTCGGCCCTCCATAATATGCCACATGACGTGGAGCTCTTCCGTGTAGATGCTGCTGGATTCGTTCTTGCTGAACAGCAAGCATGCCACCAGCTTGTGTACGATCCTCCAGAAGCAGGAGTGCACTACCACGACCTTTGCTCCCGACTTAAATGAAGATTCGTCGGTAAGCCTACCCCAAAACTCCACGGGATTGAACACGTCTTCCTCGGTGATCCTCTCACTGTTATCCATCTGATTCTTCTCTTCCTCGCTGGAAGAGAAGATCTCGTTTAAGAGCTTCTCGAAGATGGCGTGCTCTGAATTGTACAGCCGGGCCTGTAGTCTATCTGGCCCGCTGAATTTTTCTTTCTCTGCTGCTGAATTCCTCACCCGGCGGAGAGAGGACATGAACTCCATGGTCAGCTTGGTGTACGAAGAAGTCCGACAGAAGCAGATCTTCTTTAGTCCTGCCGCCGCAAGGACGCTCTTCAACCTCTTCACGATCCCAAACTCATCAAACGAGGCTCTATGGCAGAACCTGCTTGGCTTGTACATCTTGGGTACCAGCTCAGCATAGCGGAGAGCATGCTCGTCGTCTCTTGGCTCGAAACTCCCCAAAAAGGATTCCAGGAGTTCTGCTGTTGGTGTTGGCGCTGCTGCAAGTGGTGTTGGTGCTGGTACTGGAGTCGCAGCTTCTCCAACCCTTGCCTTCTTCTTTGTCCCCGATGTCCCAGCCTGTCCTGGGTTCGGGCGCTTGGGTCTGGCAGCCTGTCCTTCAGCAGCAGTCTCAGGGTAGACCCTCCTGCCTTGCTCGTCGACTGGGACAACGGTCATCTTAATGCGGGCCATCTCTGTAAGTCAACAAAAGAAATATCTTGATTAAATATGTTGGCCTTTGGAAGAAATATAATAAAGAATAGACGTGTGACCCTGTATTATCCTGTACAAAAACTGCCTGACACTCCTGTATCGGGCGACACACTGGTTTCAGCAGCGAAGCCCTGTGCCCGATACAAGAGATTGGTATCGCCCGATACGTCGAAAGATTCAATCACACGATAAAGATAGGTCGGAAAGGCGGTGAACGCACGTCAGGTTTGTCTCTCAAAAAGAAAGGCGTGACGGGCGATACGAGGGCGATAAGATGAGGTGCCCGATACGTTCATATTAAAGAAAAGCAGCGTGTCGCCCGATAACAAAAATAGGCGATGTGATGCAACATCGGGCGACACGGCTATCGCCCGACATTGGGTATCAGGCAACGAAATCAAAGATACCCCGCACGACACCCATATCGGGTGACACGGCTGCTCAGCGAAGGGAACTTGAGACCGATAAACTACTTGTAACAAGAAAAGAAGCGTGTCGACCGACACGATCTGTCGGGCTATACCTCACTGTGATCTGGGCTATCGGGCGACACAAGAGAATTGCAGTCTCGCGCGACAAGGGAGCAGAAGCACAAGTTCTCTCGCTCGACACGAGAGTGTAAAAATAGCAAGGTAAGGAACCCGACACGGTAAAACTCGCTTTCCTTTTATAGCGACTAAACAGTATAACCCTGACGCACGTCGACCGTCAGTCCAATGCGTAAGCTGGCAAGCCCAACCGTCGACACGACTGTTGCGCTCCACAAAGCCCCACCGCCTGATAAGGGTGCACTCAAAGCGCTGGTTGGGTTGCCCCCCATGAATCGTGAAAACAAAACAGGTTAAGTTGCAGCTGATGAGTAAAACATCATTGGCCTAGGACTAAGCTCCCGGCCTCAGATGGTATTACCCATCCCGGCTAATAAAACTAAGGTGGTGGCCCACAAAACATAAGAGTCAGTGCATGTGGCGCATGCACCGCCTCGGGCCTTATTACATATCAAATGTTCGTAATGTTTGTTCTGTAGGAAAGTAAATTGCAATCCTATTCTAAGAAATAAAATAAAGTAAAGCTCAGGTTGCCTCCCGAGAAGTGCTGCAGTTATCATCTCCAGCTTGATGGCTCCAGTTTACTCCTTATCTTCCAGCATCATCCCTTTTCTACAACTTGATCTCGGCCTTCCATCTGTCACAGCCATGGCCTCTCGCCCTTCCATCTGTCACAGCCATGGCCTCTTCACAGGTTCGGTGTTTGACGGTATCTTTCCTGAGGGGTTCTTCATCAGTTCGGTCATTTGAGCTAATTGTTGGTCAATCTGGCGTTGATGCGTCTGCATATCTGCTAGCTGGACCTGCAATGAGTTCAACACACCCGAATTTGATAGCGCACTCTGTGCCAATTGGTTGTTGATAGTGTCCTGCTTTTTCGCAAAATCAAACAACTGTCCCACCACATCTGCTTGGTTCGAAGCCTGGTTCTGTCCTTGTTCTTTAGCTGATCCCTGGTACTTGCCTTGACCTTGGAAATTACCTTTGTTCTGCTGGAAGGGGGAATTTCTAGCATACTGACCGGTTCCTCCCCTCTTTTCGAAAGCTTGGGGTGGCTTAGTGGAGTTATGCAGCTGATGAGAATTCTCAGCTGCATCCTTGTTCCCATAGCTGAAACTAGGGTGGTCCGGTCTTCTGAAGTTTACAAAAGAGACATTTTCAGTCTCTTCTGCCTCAGACTCGGTATCGCTTGATGCTTCTGACCGGGTGTAGATGTAGTTATCTACCCCATGGCCGCCTTCTCTGCATGTTACACATTTCATTACTTTTTCTACCTACTTATTCCCCTTACCACCAGCTTCTCGCAACTGTTTTACATCCGTAGCAATCCTCTGGATCTGCGAGGTGATTGCCTCCAGCGCCTTAGATTCAAGGGTGGACCCTTCACCTACCTTCTTTATCTGTCCTCTATCGGACCGGTCGAACTCAGCACCTGCCATCAACTCGGCCATATTCTTGATAATCATTTCGGACTTCTTCGCCTTCTTCCCTAGGAAGTCACTACCCGCGGCCGCGTTCAGCGACACCCTGTCTTCGGGAGTCAAGCCGTTGTAGAAGGTGGTGACGAGGAAAACCTTCTTGTAGTTGTGATGGGGGCAATCTCTCAGGTACTCCTGGAATCGCTCCCAGGCGTCATGGAGGCTTTCATTCGGCTTTTTCATGAAGGATGTTATCTTCTGCCGATTTCTGATTGTCCTTTCAGTGGGGTAGAACTTATTCACAAACGCGTCAGCTAACGCTCCCCACCCGTTCAGAGACTGGTGGGGTACCTCGAGGTACCAAGACAGTGCCTTGTCTTCCAGTGAAAAGATGAAGCCCTTGCAATATATCACCTCCTAGGGAACACCTCTCATCTTAATCGTGTCACATATATTCTTAAAAGCATCCAGGTGATGATAGGGATTGTCATTCTTGGAGCTCCCTCTAAAACTCTTATTTTGGATCATAGAAATGACAGAAGGCTTAAGCTCGAAATTGGCCACATTGAACCGCAGAGTGACGACAAGACACCTGGAGTTGTTGGCTTTTGAGGATGCCAACTCCCTAAGCGTCTTTTCTTCCTCTTCCGAGTCGTCACTGTCACTCTCTCCCCGACGTTGTTCCTGATCGTTCTGATTTCTTATTTGCCTCTGATGGTGACGACGTCTATGTCGGTGATGGCCCTCTTCGTACTCCCCTGAGTCTGGATCTTCTTGTTGATGGTCACCATCGTACCTGTCGTTGCCTTCAGGTGGGGGCGAATCATGCCTCCTCCTTTGGTGTTCGCCTTCAGAATGGGGTGGTTCAATGCGAGGTGGCATGACGGTTGGAGTTGGTGCTCAGTGGAACATATCACCGTCCTTCTGAGTACCTAGTATTGGCATGGGGAATCAAGTTTAGAAGATAAATCTATTAATTTCGAATAGAGAATAATAGTAAAGAAGAAAAGGAGTGTTGTCAAGCTCATTGCTAAGCTTGAGGCACAGGAGTGTAGTTAGTGGATTCAGATTCGTCAATAGTACCATTTTTGCCTTATCCCCGGCAACGACGCCAAAAAGTTGACCGGCCTAAATCGCGCGTCCTAAAATTGGAGGCGGATTTGAAGTAGTCGAGCTTTTACATTTATAAACCCGAATCCTTCTAGGCCCCCGCAACTTTGTTTACGGGGTCGAAGTAGATATACGGGTCGAACACAGGGACAAGGAGGGTAGTGTTGAGAACACGGAATCGACACGCTACACTCTGGTAGGTATAAAGAGAGATAAATTCCCAAAAAGGGAAGCAGTAAGATGTCACAAATAAAACAAAGAAAACTATCTCCAACTGGAGCTACTAGAAAGATTTAAGGTTTTAGTCATTTAGTAGTTTTTAGGGGTTTTCATGCAACAGAAACAGAAAGATAATGCTCGAGCTAAAGCGAGGTACGAAGGGTAAAACTCCGGTAAAACAAGCGGCGGTAGAACCAGTCCTGTACCCCTCCTCTTGAAGCGGGTACCTCTAACAAGGCATCAACGCCCCTCTTGAGGTCACTGGACTAAAATTAGAGTGGAAAGGTCACTAAAGCAACTCCGTTCCAGGCACTCTCGTACTCCAGAATCGGACCAAACACTAGAGCCACAAAACAACTCTCGAAGTTGCTGCGACGGGAAAACACGATTTGTTAGCTAAGCGAAATGCGATCCAAACATGCAAGCTAGAGTTCGGATATCAAACATAGCAGTCATCCAACATTGTGCACCAAGCATAGAGCAACAAGTAATTAAGCATCTTCTATTTCCATAGACAAATAAAGGGTCTTAATTACAATGCATAAGTAAGGAATTAAATGACAGAAAGTAAAGATAGGTGTCGCCTCCTTGATGTAGAAGGACGACAGGGTGCTGTAGCTCTCCTGCCCGATATCGGTCAGAGGCCTAGCCCGATACAGAGGTGTCCGGCGGCACACCCTCTCGGGTGGCACGCACTGACTGTCGACTGTATCACTTAAGGACCCTGACCGATACGCTCATGTCGGGCGGCACGCTCGACAAGCTAAGCGTATCAGTTTGATATCGTGTCGGGCTAAGAGCTACGCATTGTTGTTGTCGGGCACTTGTGTCGCTCATCTACGTCGGCCGATATCGGCCCGCAGTGTCGCCCGGGATGGTCCTAAGTGAAATGTCCCCTCCCTCTCGGGATGAGGAGAAGCTCACCTAGTGTCGCCCGAGACAAGAACTGGGGAACGACACGTATGCTCTCACAGTCTCCTCAGAAGATAGCTCAACTCCCAACTGTCCGAATTCTAAAACTCTGAACTATCTTTTCGGCTCCTTGTAGCTGCTATTTAGATCTAGAGCTAGCTGATGTGGTCCATGCTTTGAAGATCTGGAGACATTATCTCTATGGAGAGACATTCTAGATTTTTACAGACCATAAGAACCTAAAGTATATCTTCTCACAGCATGAGCTGAACATGAGGCAAAATAACATACAACTTAAAGTATCATTATTAGCCAGGTTGTTATCTAAGATGCAAATGAAACCTACTCTGAGACAGTAGATTAAAGAAGCACAACAAACTGATACGGTGGTTCAGCAGATCATGTAAGAGTATGGTAGTGAGAAGCGGGATGGCTTTCATGAGTCATAGGATTAGGTAGTCAATTACCATGGTAGGATGGTGGTATCTGATGCCAGTAACTTAAGGAAGTTGGTTCTAGAAGAAGCTCATTCTTCAATGTATGCCATGCATCCAGGGAGCACCAAGATGTATCATAATTTAAAAGATATGTATTGGTGGCGTGGTTTGAAGAAAGATGTAGCTGAATTTGTTATGCGGTGTGCAGTGTGTCAGTAGGTTAAAGCTGAACATCAGAAGCCCGCAGAAACAATGCAACCTCTGCCTATACCGCAGTGGAAATGGGATCATGTAACCATGGACTTTGTGGTTGGTTTGCCAAGAATAACCAAAAGTCATGATTCCATATGGGTGATATTTGATAGGTTGACAAAGACAACACATTTCCTTCATGTAAAAATAACCTACACTGCTGAGAAGCTTGCACAGATATATATAGATGAGATAGTACGTTTACATGGGGTTCCAGCTACAATTGTTTCTGATAGAGGTCCCCAGTTCATGAGTCATTTTTGGGAGCGACTCCATAAAACTTTGGGTACGTAATTAAGGTTTAGTACAGCCTTTCATCATCAGACAGATGAGCAATCTGAGAGGACTATACAAACTTTGGAGGACTTGTTTAGGGCATGTGTCCTTCAATTTGCAGGAAGTTGGGACCTACACCTAAGCTTGATAGAATTTGCTTACAATAATAGCTATCAACACAGTATTGATATGGCACCGTATGAGGCATTATATGGTAGATGTTGTAGATCTCCTTTATGTTGGTATGAAACAGGGGAGTACCAACTTTTGGGTCCTGAGCTAGTACAACAAACAAGTTAGAAGATTAAAGTAATACAACAACAGTTGAAAGCTGCCCAAGATAGGTAGAAATCTTATGCTGATAAGTGTCGTAGACCCTTAGAATTCCAAGTTGGAGACATAGTATACCTCAAGGTCTCACCTTGGAAAGGTATCCTTAGATTTGGGAAGAAGGGAAAGTTAGATCTTAAATTTATGGGGCCTTATCCAATCATTGAGAGGATGGGAAAGGTAGCGTATAAGCTGGAGTTGCCACCTGAGCTGCATAGATTGCACCTAGTGTTCCATATCTCCATGTTGAGGAAGTGTCATCCTGACACATAGTTAGTTCTGCAACATGTGGAAGTAGAACTAAATGATGATATATCATATGTTGAAGGACCTGTGTTGATTCTTGATAGAAGAATCAAAAAGCTTAAAAAGAAAGACATATGTCATGTAAAAGTTATGTGGCATCATCGTGGCATTGAAGAAGCTACGTGGGAGCTAGAGGAAGAAATGAGAAGTAAGTACCCTACTCTTTTCTCTTAACGATTTCGGGGACGAAATCCTTGTAAGGGGTGGATAACTTGTAACATCCCTGACCTGGGTTATGCTTTAACCCTAGATGTTTTGCTTAATAAAGTGGATTATATGCTTTCTCTTATATTTTGAAAAGTAATTAAGGCTCAAGAGGAACTCATATTTCAATTTTAGTCCTTTTTGAATGACGTTGATAATAATGTTTTGCTTGTGTTGGACTAAAGTGCAAATTACCCAAGTTGACGGGTTAAATTGCAAATGTTACATGATAAGATGTTCCTCATGTGTTGAAGCATCATGAGAATGAATATGATGCAGAGGTATGACTTGTGGTAGCCTGAGTACCAAGAAAGAGCTGATAAAGCAATGTTTGTGCATTAAAACCTAGTTTTGGTGTAATGTGCAATTTACCCAAAATCCAGGGTTCAATATACAAATTACCACTTCAAAATAGTCCCTAATGTTTCTTGGTATCATGTAAAGTAAATAAAATTAGAGGGGCATCTCATTTGTACCTCTTTGAAGGAGAGAGAATCTTGATATTAAAATAATCAAGATTTAAGCATAATTGAAATCCTAATTTAATTTAATGCAAAAATAATTATATTAAATGGATTGCCCTTCAACCAAAATTGTATAGGTTGAAATCCACATATATGTACGTCCTTGTGCCTTGCAAATGCAATGGAAATATCTACGTGAGTGGAGAACCCACTCACATTAAGAAAATAAAAAGAAATATCCACTAACTTATGGATATTATTATTATAAGGGTTAAGGTGCTTAATTTGCTTTTCTTTAAATCATGGATAATTTAGAGGAATAATATGTAAAAGAGATAGCCTCATAACCAAGGAAGGGAAGGGGGAAAGTGGCAAGGAAATGGAGGAGATAATCCCTACTTTCTCTCTCTTAAATGAATTTTCAATAAATATTCATATATATGATCCTTTATCCATGAGTTGAAAGGGTAATTTCGAATCCACTTGCACTTCTTGCTTGAAAAATGATCAATGGAGCTTAGGAAAAACAGAAGGACGACCCACAACCTGTTGGTAAGCTTCTTGACCTTCATTCACCTTGATTTCAGGGTGGAAATCACAAATCAATGCTTGATTTCTTCTTTTCTTCACTCAATCTTCAAATCTAGCCAATCCTTTTCACTCAAAAGCTTGAGGAACGAACCTTGTGGTTTGAGAAAGCTTCTTCCACCATTGTTGACATGAAGCTCCAAGATTTGAAGCTGAATTGAAGGCGGGTTATATAACTCGAACCCTTAATCATTGTTATTGAATTCAATTCTTCAATTCAATATGTTCAATTGTTCTTCTTAAAATTTCTTTGGTTAATTGATGAAACTACCATGGAATGGAAGTAGAACTCGAGGGTTTGAAGCTTGATGATGATGACATCATATTAAGCACACATCTCAATAATATATAGTTGCAATCGGTTTCAACAAAATGATCCAATCGGTTTTCACCAAACTGTTTGGTGATCAAACGGTTTGCAAACCGTTTGGAGGTTGAACCCCAAACCGTTTGGGCATGTTGACCGAATGGGATAGTTGACCATTTGGAGCCTTAAACGGTTTCAAACCGTTTGAACATACTTGAGTTGACCGTTTGGACAAATAAGTTCAAAACCGTTTGGAGCCTAAAACGGTTTCAAACCGTTTAGACTTCTAGGTTAAAACCGTTTGGAGCCTTAAACGGTTTCAAACCGTTTGGACCAAGTCAACCAAAACTGTTTGGATGATCAATGGTTGTGATTGAGGGTTGAGGGTCCAACCCAGCTCCCGATCACGGAATACCAGCACAAGGGTGGCTACGTCAACCATGGACAACCCTTTCATACATGCCTGGACCGCACGACTCAAGACTGGCATGTCATGCCCATGTGGGGCCCACCTACTGGAGGGGAATTGGCTCTGATACCATTTGTAAAGCTCGGGCCCACTTCCCTAGGCTCTTGTAGAGTTTCAGAAATGACGACTGGCCCCACAGACCACCACTAGCCTTAACTGTGCACTTTTTCCTCACTGACGCGCAAGCCAGGATCAACTTCCCGACTAGTCACCCATCCTAGTACTACTCCAAGCTGAGCACGCTTAACTATGGAGTTCTTTAGAGATGGGATCCCTGAAAAGGAGGTGCACCTTGGTGATATGGGTAGTCCAATCATTCCTTTTAAGATCATATTATCTGAGGCCTCAAATCCTGGGATGTTACAGTTATGTTTGAAAACTTGACTAATGCTAAAAGAATATGATAATGTACTTAATTAATCAAGTGAAATCTTTTCATGTAGTGCTCTGACCATAGATCCATCATCGTCAGTAGTTGGTGATGGTGAAATAGGTTTTTCCTACGGGATCTCCTAGAGTTCGCATATTTTTGAATATGTGGGGATCGATGGACGAAAATATCCGTACGTCCTAATGGGGGAATTGATGGAAGGTAAACATTAAACCTCTCAATCCTTCATTATATGTGCCGGGATGGATGAATCACAAATCTCCCGATGATGTTAATGCTGGATCGATAGAGATAAATATGAAATCTCTTGATTGCGAAGAGAGTACAACCACCGTTGTAACTCTATAGCAAAGATGCCATTATACCCTGGCAAGCTATTTAGTAGAGACACTAGATGTCCTGCATGTGGTCCCGCACTGACCGGGATAGAATGAGGTCATGGAAGTCGGCTCTTCCATTGACTTTGTATGGTACCGATTTCGACTTCGCAATGGTCGGTTGGAGTATGAGCGGTATACCTCATCTCCTCAGAGCTTAAGTATGTTTGTAAAATGTAATCAGCCATGTAGTGTATTTGCATAAGATTGAAATACGAGAACCACTGGTTGATGTTATCTTACTTAGCATGTCCTTGATACATAAATGTTACTTATGTTCTTTATTTCCATATTGAATAAGAGACATGCTGCCTTATCAAGTTATAGCTAAAATACTTGAATAGGAATGTTGTTCTAATCTGCATAAATATTGCTTTATCTACCATTGAAATATATGATTCCACTTTTCAGTTTATTTCTATTAAACTGCAATAATAATATTTTTGACGAAGAGTTATATCTCTCGCTGGGGCAATTTACAAATTGTCTCACCCCGGTAGAATCCAACATTTTTAGGTAGACACAGTCAAAGAGGTAGAAACTCTGTAGCAGGGGAAGAAGAAGAAGAAGAACAACAACAACAGGGACAACCGTGATATCCCAGGTGGGGATACTAGCTGTCAAGCTTTGTATAGAAAGTCATATGTGTCGTCTCTGTATTCTCAGGTCCTAGGAGTCAGTGGATAGTGTTCTTATAATCGATCTGAGATTTTAGCTCGAATGCCTTGAAGATTTTGTTACTTGTGCTTTTATCAAGGCAAAGTGTTGTATATATATATTCCTCAAGAAGAGATGGTACATGGAATGTACAATGTGGACCAATATGTAATTATAATACTTTGGTTATTGTTTAAAGAGTTTTCTGGTAATGTATTTTTTATAAATGGTTTAAATTTTAGTGATTTTCAGTAATCCGCTGTTAATAATCGTTTCCGCATGTTGATTGTACACTTGTTATCTTAATGATTGCGGATGTCGCCACAAATACGTCCTCTCTTCCCCTCTCATTCATCTTTCTAAAATATGCTACTAGAGCTTTCATAATTCATCTCCAATTTTAACATTCTCTATCAGCTAAACGTCATTCCCAACTCTTTATTAACTGGCTGACTATAAATATCATAACAAAATTGTTATCCTTTACAAAAGTCCCTATTTAGTAAATATGTGTTTTATTCGAAATTATATTTTAAACATTAAAATCATTATAGACAAATTATATTTTAATTGTATTTTTTCATTATATTGTAAGTCATTTTTCTTATTTCAATTCAATAAATAATTGTAAGGCAAAAAAAAGCCGTCGTACCATTTAGTCATGTACATTTTCCCCATTACGTGTGTGGATCCCCTATTCCTCAAATTTTGTGTCAACAGCCCCTCACGACTCACAACTTTCCCAATTTGCTGTAATAATCGTCTGGAATTTAAGGGTGAGCAAATCTTAGTCCAGATCGCAAAACCGGACCGGATTATACATTTGATGCGGTCCGGTCTGGTCCTAGACCGAATAGTAAGCCAATCAATTCTGCGGATCATAAAATCTAAATTTTTGTTCTGCGGTCTAGTCCGGTCCGATCCAAGTCCAAAAAAACTACAGTCTGGACCGTGGACCGGATTAGTTGAGTAAACGTTTAACCTGAGTTAATTTAGACAGGCCAATATTCCTGTCCAACACCCAATCATTTCTTTGCGAGTCGCAACCCGTCTTATTCCAAAACCCCCATCAGTCATCTGCGGCACAATGTCATATAATTCTCCCAATAATTGAAAATTTGCCTTTAATCTGCGAATAATTCATTGGACATATGTAACGTCCGAATTTCACAAGATTCCTTAATATTTTCCAAATGATACAAGTTATTCGCGAATAATTTAAATAAAATGTGTATTGAATGTTTAAAACCATATAATTCCTAATTGTTTAATAAAAATTCGGGCCACTATAGAGGCACACTTGCGGCAATCTTTTTTTACCCTACCCCCACTACAAGAAAATGAATCATTAACAGCAAAATTAATGACCACCATCTTATCTTGTCGTAATCTCAATACATAAAGTGACAAGCAATTTATCTCGTCGTTAATAGTGTAGTTAATAACGACAAAAAATATTGTCTAACGCAAATAATACAAACTTGTTGTCGTTAAAACTCTTACACATCCCATCAACTCAAACCCAACCAATATAATTTTGTTGCTGATATTAAATAAGCAACATAAACTTTTTTCATTTCCAGAAAACTAATATGCACTCGCTCTATAACCTCCCGCACCCCACTTCGTCCTCAATTTCCGTAAAACTTGTAGCAACGCGCCAATTGGGCTATTTCCTCCTGCGCCTCCATCCCTTTTCCAGCGTCATGATCGCCGCCCTTTTCCCCTTTCTTTGTACTCTCAAATTCTCTCCTACCACCACTCCCTCTCAAAACTCCCACCTCTATAGCCTATCTACCTTCTCACGATTTTTCAAGATATTAGCCTTGAGTAGTGCGTCAACGACAGTCCATCGTGTGAAAGGGAAAAAGCTCTCGCCGGTCTGGTCTTTAGCAAAATGTTGGGTCTTCAGAAAAATGCGAAGGAAGGAGAGGTCACTAAAGTGATATCCAACAGTCAGACGACAACGTGAACATGATTTGTCTTTGATGGTACAGCTAGTCATGGGGTAGATGTCATTGTGAACCGCTCTGTCCCTAATTCTGCCAGTTCTGGTGACCCAGCCATGGTATATATAACTTTGCATCCTTTACCCCTTTCACCATGTTCTTGATTTTGATAAAATTTCTACTTCCGTTCTTGGTCTGATTCATCTGCACTTTGGTCATATGTGCCTCTATGGAATGTTCGCATTGAGGTTTAAAATTATTGCAGCTACATCAAAGATTGCGTGTAATGATCCCGCACCCAGTGACAAACAACCTAATAAGAAGGGCATGGGGATGCACATCATTGTTAGTAACACATTTTCACTAGGAAAAAGGTACACTCACTACTTAATTTGTCATCTTTTTCTGGTTTTAGCTTAATCACAAGCCCTGTATGGAGTCTGAAAGGTTGGACATCTCGACGGACTTGTCTTGTTAGCTTTCTTCATCTTGCTGGATCAATTGGTGTGCATCAACCTGAGTACAACCATCCGTGAAGTGACGGATATATATTACAAAGGAGGCCAGTGAAAGACTACTCATGCTAACCCAACTTTGCAACTCCGATGATGACAAACTCAGTGATTTCTGAACTCTAGACCTCTAACTAGCCCCCCCTAGAAATTGAGGTACGCTAACTCAAATTGATTTAGGATCTAAATACATGTTTTGGGAAAAGTGTTTCTTTATTCTTTTTATTATCTTCTCCTATGTCAATGTTGATTTATGTTTCCACAGGGTTGTTTACATGTGGTTTTGAAGTTTTTCAGTGATGGTCTACTCTGATTGTTGAAGTATGATTTTGTATTGTTGACCAATTAGATATAACATAAGACGTAGTTCCCCTTACAATTGATTGCATGGGTGCTCACCTCACCTAAGTGAGTTTCATATCTTGGGACAACGTTTACCTAAAGGACATTACCTTGCTTAATTAAGTAGTCTTCAGGTTTAAATACTGTTGAAATGACTGTATATGACTTCTTTCTTGACACAAATGTTAGCCAGAACAGACTACTAAAGTAATTCCTATGTATTTTTTGATATATGAAGAGAAATCTATTTGATATAAAAATAGATTCACAATTTTTAACTCAAATGCTACTAATTATTTTGACGGCTGTAGATCAGAAGTTTGTAGCATTGAACAATATGTTTTAGCGTAAACAGAGTTAGATTCTTTATATATTATAATTTGCAATGGGAAAGACAGCATTCGGAAACTTAGAAAGGTTGTCCATAATCAGAATGAGTGTTGTTATTTTCAAACCGAATACATGTTTCAAACTTGCAAGGCACAATTTTTAATAACACTTTTCAAAATTTGTTTACAAAGTTTTATTTCAATGAATTTTTAAACTAAAGCTAATACACACACACACATTGAAATGGATCCAACACGTGACCTACAAAGTTAGCTTCACGTTAGGAGCACATTATATGCCATTTTCATATGTTCAGCTACACCCTTTGATCTATGAATATATAAGAGGCTAAAGTTATATTCTGATGACAACTTAAGAATCAAAACAGCTGCAATATGAGTTCTATCACCTCCTGGAACATAATCTCCATGTCTTTTTCTTTGAATTTTCGATCTGAACTGCATGTTTTGTTTCTTGATTTGTTTAGTGGCTCTTGTGTGTTGTTGCTTGTTACTCATAAAAAATAGGACTCTACTCGTTCTACTTTTTAATATTATCTTAAATTATATAGTGGTTGGTAGTTTATTTAAAATTCCACTTCATATTATCCACTTTCATACCTTTGTCATCTCATGTCAATGACTATTTGTTGTTTGCTTCTTATACTGCTAAATTGTAGCATGCTTCTAGGAACTAGAATGAAGTTTGGTATGTTTCTCTTTTATCTTTTTCACATTCAGATGAAACTAATAAAAACATTTACTAAATTAACTATTGTAAATATACTAAAATAATCCTAACAAAAAAAATACAATAGTACATAATAGATCGGTACTATGTTATGAGATTATTCACAGTGTGGACAAAAAATTCATTGGAAAAGGAAATATTTTCCAATGAGCTGTTGCATGATGTATTTAGGTGGTCCAGTTGAGAAGATCAATATGGAATTTGAGCTATTTTCTCTAGTTAGGTGGTCACTAAATGTGTTTCCAATTAAATGCATATGACTTTGACGTTCCACAAATTGATGGCATGCGCAGCCAAGCAACACCATCACATATAATACCTTATCCTGATATACAATTTTCACCTTAAATCTCTAGAAAGATGGGATGAGAAGTCAGATCTAGTACAAGTAAGTTAAAGTCATCTCCCTATCATAATTGTAGCTGGTCAAAACGAATGGTGGAAGAGCAAGTTGAAGATGATGCTCCAGAGGGATCAGATGTATATAATCAATGAAGTTGCTGACCTGACTTCAATACTCTTAATCTGAATCATCAATTTTTGAAGCAATGATTTTGTCAGTTCATGGTTAGTAGTTTGCATGTAGTATGTTGGTACCAAAGTGTACTAATTGTCATTCATGATTATGTAATATGGTTAATCTGCTGACGAATATCTATGATACTTGATTTCTACTCATATCGAGTAGATTATTAAAAGGATTCACCCTCTTCTGAAGAAAAAAACATTCTAATAAAAGTAGTTTGACAAAACCTCATTTAAGACATGGTTACAAAGCTATGTGAGCGCGTTGTTATATGAATTTGAGCAGAGGGTACATATTACTTGTTAAATAATGTCTTTATATATTTTGTTTGTTATTTTTCTTTAGTATATGAACCTCTGCGTAATTGTCCAGCTTATATATATATATATATATATATATATATATATATATATATATATATATATATATATATATATATATATATATGGGGTACACACATTGTGTAACCGTACAGAATGTCAGACAGTTTCTAACATGGTACTAGAGCAGGCGTAACCCTAACTGGGCGCCACCTCTCTCTCTCTCTCTCTCTCCCTCTCTCTCTCTCCGTCGATGCCTCCTTTTTCCCCTCCCCTCCATTCCCTTCTCTCTCTCCCTTTCTCCGTCGGCGCCCCCGCCGTCGTGGTTGGCCCTGGAGGCGCCGCAGCCGCCAATCGGCTGGGGTAGCCACCACAGCCGGCAGCCGCACCGCCGCCGCCACCAGTTTGGCCTTGAGCCATCACGTCGCCGAGCGTCCTTGCAACCCAGCCTACTGGGCGTCCTTGTGAGCCTCCTTCGGCTCCATCTTCTGCCTGCCCATGTCGGCCTTTGAGCCGTCGGGTCCCTTGTTGCGCCTCAACGTAGTCCATATGTAACTGGTCCATCCAATTTTTTCTCATGTGCCTACTGCCGCCTAGAGAGAGGACCTAGGCAGTCATCTCTAGATTGTACCTGCCTTCTACTACTGGACTTGGTATTATTTGCCTGTCATGGCTTCCTCACATGATGACCACCGCCGTCAGGTTACAACTGTCAAGCTGGACGGGCGCAACTACCATCACTGAGTTTGCTCCATGGAGATTTATGCTAAATCCCAGGGCAAACATTCACATTTGACGCACGACCCACCTCAAGCTCCTGTTTCTACTGTCGAGTCCAAGGACATCAAGGCCTATGATGACTGGGTCAAAGATGATTCGACTGTTATGACATGGATTCTCAACAACAGTGAAACACGCATCAGTGTTACCGTACTCTGTCTACCTACTTCTAAGGAAATGTGGGATCAGCTAGCAAGCACTTACTCTCATAGTAAAAATCCCAAGAATGTGTTTGACATAAATAAGCAGCTGACTTGTCTATAGTTCTCAGGACCTGACCTTACTGACTACTTCTTTGCCTTTAAGGGACTCTGGGGTGAACTTGAGAGCTATCACCCTCTGTCGACTGATTTGGCTACCATGCAATGCCAAAGACAGGAGCTGCAGGTAGTCCAGTTCCTGTGTGGCCTTCTTGAGTCATATGCTGGAGTTGTAGATCAGATCCTTGCCAGTGATCCACTACATACGTTGTAGAGTGCCTTTCAGCGCTTTCAATGACTGCCTGCCTCATCATCTGCATTACCTGTTGATATTGGTGATACTACTGCTCTTGCTGTCGTGGCCGATGTCGTGGTCACTTTTAGGAGAACTATCCTCCTCTTGACTCTGGGAGGGGGCGTGGTTCGTTTGGACGTGGTGCGTCCTCTGACCCTCCTACTGCTCCTCGCCCTCCCTCTGGACAATGCTTCTGCAACTTCTGTGGTAGGTCGAACCACATAGAAGAAAAGTGTTGGGAAAAGTATGGCAAATCGGCATGGGCCAATGCTTCTTCTAAGACCACTGTTGCTTCTAAGGACGCTACTCAGCCTCAACCTACTGATCGGCCCAGAATTGAGTCGGACTTTTAAATTTATAACCCAAATTCTTCTAGGACCCCCACAACTTTTATTATGGGGTTGAAATAGATATACGAGGTCGAATACAGATACGTGGTGACGTTTAGGACGCCACATATCTTGTTCTTGAGTCAGATAAGCCAAAAGCGATAGTCGATGAAAATATGTGCTAGAGCTAGTCTAGCGGGTTGTCACGATTTAAAAGAAAAAGAAAAAAAAGAACAAAAAACAAAACAGAGCTCGTGGTTCTACTAATCAGAGAAAGAGAGTTTCAGACTATGTAACCACAAATGGGATAGTCTATGCACTCGTTCTCAGGCATAGACAACCCTCGAACACCCAAGCAAGCACCTAGTATGCACAGTGGCATCTGTCCTGTGGGTCGTCCCACTCGCTCTCACGATGCGTGACCAGAACCATCAACGATATGTCATCGAGCCTCTCTCGAGGATGACATATCAATACCTCAGAATATACTAAGTTCCCTCTCGGGTCTTAGGACATCTGGAGATATTAGGAACATAGTACCTTGGATCTTTCTCCTCTCGGGTTTAGATCCAAACTATCGTCTCTTAGCTATTCCTACAACGGATCTCTCGATACAGGAAGAAATAGCAGTTCAAGCGAGTAAGAGATCAACCAAACTAGCAATCATAACTTAGAAAGAGAAAATAGAATATGCAAGTATGCAACATACTATATCTGATATGAATCTACTTTCTTAAGGTAAAAGTACATATACATGCCCAGATTGGGCTACAAAGCCAAGAAGGAGCTAACTAGCCATAAACAAGCATTGTTAGCACCGAACAAAGACGGATGAACATCGTTTGTACAGATAACCAAAGAATACAGCCGAATGAAAGAGAAGAAGGATGAGATATAGCCCGTAGAGGAGATGTGGCTCTCTCTCCTTGGCCTCCGTGCAGGTCGGATCTCATCCCTTAGTCCTCCTCTTTGTCCTTCTAGACTCCTCGGTTCTTTCTCTCTCTAGATCTTCCCCGAACAACAGCTTGGTAGAGGTGAGAGAATGGCGGTGGAGACTGATCTTCTCTCTCCTCAGCTTCCTCCTTTGGAGATTGTAGACCAGTAGTGGAGGAGGGCGGTGATGTAGATCTTCTCCCTCCTTGGTGGTGAGGATGAACGTGGCACGAATCTTCTCTCTCCTCAACTTCCGCCTTTGGAGAGAGTAGATCTGAGACGGAGATGGAGAGAGAGTGTGGAGGCTGGTGGCTGTTGGAGCACGTAGGTTGAGTGCCTTGGTCCTCTCGGACCTTGGGATGCTCCCACGGGGCTCTGGCTCCAACCCAGTAGCCTTTCGGCATCAAGACTGGATCTCCCTCTCGACCAGGACTCCCCTGTGGTCTGGACTCCCCCCGACCCTCCGGCTGTGGAGTAGGGGTATTTATAGTGCTGGTGTATATGGGCCTGTGACCCCGGGCAGTGGTCGCGATTCCCTTACACTTGACCTAGTCGCGGTAATGGAAACCACGACCGTGGTTACGGTGTGTGTGAAGAAACACTGATTGCAGGCTATATGCACTGAGCACATGGGTCGCAGTGATCAATGGTCACAGTCTCACTATTGGATGATCGTGGTGTGTATACCACGAGCTGAAGAAGCACTGGTCATGACCCTTTTTCATGGCTGTGAGTGCTGGATCGCGGCCTATGAAGACATACCACCGCGGGCACGGTGGATGTGAGGAGAAGGTCACGACAGGCACCAGATCGTGGTCTAGTGGTACCAGAGAGGACTGCGGGTGAGAGTGCGGATGGTCCCAGAGAAGGTGATGGCAGCTGGAGGATCGGTCACGGTACTCCTCAGTGTTTTAAAAATCAGTGTATGCGCCCGCATAAGCGGCCGCATACAAGGTGCAGACTTCCAAAAAAATGCATAATAAAAATCGGTCCAAAAAGCGGTCCAAGCCGCATAATCGGTTGTACGGCCGCATACAAGGCCGATTATACCCTAATTTTTAGTTAAAGATATTCTGATTTCTTCTTTTATACATTTACATTCATTTATATTTGTTTAAATTTAGATTATAGTGCATGTTTGTATTTATTTAAGTTGTGATGATTGCATATTTGCATAATTGCATCCATTATTCTTGTAATTGTACTATTTAGATACACAATTGCACAAATTAAATATGTAAATCAGGATTAATATATATATAATAATAATAATTAATTAAAAAAATCCAAAACCGCATATACTTCAACATATACTCCCGCATACCGCATATACTCAACAAGGTGACCTCTCCGAACGCATAACGCATACCGCTTTTTGAAACACTAGTACTCCTTAACAGTGACTGTGGTGCAGCAGGCGTTGCCGTTGCTTGGGCGAAGGGAGGACCGCGGGTCGCAGTGTCAACAACCGCGGTCGCAGCTTGGTGGGGTAGCAGGGAGGCGAGCGTAGAGGGATGGTGATCGTGGCCCTTCGATGGCTGAGGACAGATGAGAAGGCCGCAGGCAGATGGGTGAGGATGCGATCGCGGTGGGTGGAGATGAATCAAGGTCATTGTTGTCGAAGACGTGGAGATCGCGACCGAGGTGTAGGGTACCGCGGGTAGCCGTCCTTGCACTCGACCGTGATCGAGGTCAGATGGGTGGTCGCGGTAGGCGAAGAGGAGAGGACGGCCGTCGTGCGCTGATGAAAGCAGAAGGTGAAGTCGAGCTCTCCGCCGTTGCTTGGTCGCAGTGCAGAGAGTAAAAACCGCGATCGCGGTTTAGGATATTGAAGCGGAGTGAGGGAGTAGCGATCCAGGAGTCCTCCAGTAGCGGTTATGGAGGGCAGCAGGTCGTGGTGTTGCATGAGGGAGGAGCACACCGCGGGATGGATGAGGGGACCACGAGTCGCGGTCATGGACATCGCGACTGCGGTGTGAGGGGGCGATCACATTTTTGTGGTAAAGGAAAGGGAGAGCCCGAGCAGGTGGTTGGATGAGAGAACGTAGGGGTGAAGGGATGGAGGTGCAGGCGAATGATAGGCGATGGCCGCTGGTACAGTAGTAGTGGCGCCTATCGGAGTAGATGCTGACGCGGTGTTGGAGATGAGAGTGGGAGACCGTGGGCTGGAGACGATGGTGTCGCGGTCGCTTCCTGTACATCGCGGGTCGCGGTCTGGGGCATCGCGACCGCGATGTGAGGGAGGTCGCGGTCAGAGAGGTAGCGGGGGGGGGTAGGCTAATAGGGCAAAAGATGGCGACGTAGGTGGCAGTTGCCACGACAATGATGGAGGCACTTGTTGGTTGCGGGCAAGGTCGCTATTCTGCGTGAGGCGTGGTGTCGAGATGAAGCAGCAGGTCGCGGTGCAGGCGGAGAACCGCGAGTAGATGAGGAAGGGCGGACCGCGACTGCGGTTGTAGGGGGGTCGCGGTGAAGTGTAGAGTTGGTGTGGATCATGATCGATGGAGGAGAGGAGCAGGTGGTCGAGGAGTCACGGCTGTTCACACTGCTGGTTGCGGTTGGAGGGGGTGACGTGGGTCGCGGTTGTTTGAAGAGTGGGGTCGTGATCTTTAGAGGAAGAAAATCACGGGCAGGTGTATTTGTTTAAATTTAGATTATAGTGCATGTTTGTATTTATTTAAGTTGTGATGATTGCATATTTGCATAATTGCATCCATTATTCTTGTAATTGTACTATTTAGATACACAAGTGCACAAATTAAATATGTAAATCAGGATTAATATATATATATAATTAATTAAAAAAATCCAAAACCGCATATACTTCAGCATATACTCCCGCATACCGCATATACTCAACAAGGTGACCTCTCCGAACGCATAACGCATACCGCTTTTTGAAACACTGGTACTCCTTAACAGTGACTGCAGGTGCAGCAGGCGTTGTCGTTGCTTGGGCGAAGGGAGGACCGCGGGTCGCAGTGTCAACAACCGCGGTCGCAGCTTGGTGGGGTAGCAGGGAGGCGAGCGTAGAGGGATGGTGATCGTGGCCCTGCGATGGCTGAGGACAGATGAGAAGGCCGCGGGCAGATGGGTGAGGATGCGATCGCGGTGGGTGGAGATGAATCAAGGTCATTGCTGTCGAAGACGTGGAGATCGCGACCGAGGTGTAGGGTACCGCGGGTAGCCGTCCTTGCACTTGACCGTGATCGAGGTCAGATGGGTGGTCGCGGTAGGCGAAGAGGAGAGGACGGCCGTCGTGCGCTGATGAAAGCAGAAGGTGAAGTCGAGCTCTCCGCCGTTGCTTGGTCGCGGTGCAGAGAATAAAAACCGCGATCGCGGTTTAGGATATTGAAGCAGAGCGAGGGAGAGAGGGAGTAGCGATCCAGGAGTCCTCCAGTAGCGGTTATGGAGGGCAGCAGGTCGTGGTGTTGCATGAGGGAGGAGCACACCGCGGGATGGATGAGGGGACCACGAGTCACGGTCATGGACATCGCGACTGCGGTGTGAGGGGGAGGTCGCATTTTTGTGGTAAAGGAAAGGGAGAGCCCGAGCAGGTGGTTGGATGAGAGAACGTAGGGGTGAAGGGATGGAGGTGCATGCGAATGATAGGCGATGGTCGATGGTGCAGTAGTAGTGGCGCCTATCGGAGTAGATGCTGACGCGGTGTTGGAGATGAGAGTGGGAGACCGTGGGCTGGAGACGATGGTGTCGCGGTCGCTTCCTGTACATCGCGGGTCGCGGTCTGGGGCATCGCGACCGCGATGTGAGGGAGGTCGCGGTCAGAGAGGTAGCGGGGGGGGTAGGCTAATAGGGCAAAAGATGGCGACGTAGGTGGCGGTTGCCACGACAATGATGGAGGCACTTGTTGGTTGCGGGCAAGGTCGCTGTTCTGCGTGAGGCGTGGTGTCGAGATGAAGCAGCAGGTCACGGTGCAGGCGGAGAACCGCTG
The DNA here is from genome assembly GCA_963693085.1 of Alisma plantago-aquatica. Taxonomy (NCBI): domain Eukaryota; kingdom Viridiplantae; phylum Streptophyta; class Magnoliopsida; order Alismatales; family Alismataceae; genus Alisma; species Alisma plantago-aquatica. The sequence goes on along the minus strand of OY856414.1, from coordinate 243,441,041 downwards.
GCAGATGAGGAAGGGCGGACCGCGACCGCGGTTGTAGGGGGGTCGCGGTGAAGTGTAGAGTTGGTGTGGATCATGATCGATGGAGGAGAGGAGCAAGTGGTCGAGGAGTCACGGCTGTTCACACTGCTGGTCGCGGTTGGAGGGGGGTGACGTGGGTCGCGGTTCTTTGAAGAGTGGGGTCGTGATCTTTAGAGGAAGAAAATCACGAGCAGGTGATCGCGGAGTGGTATTGGTGAAGACCGCAGGCTGTGGCTGTGGGAACAGATCACGATAAAGGATGAAGTGGCGATGATCACGATCCCTCGTTGCAGGAGTACCCGCGGTTAGGGTGTAACTTGAACATAGAAGAGAGGGACCCTGGATTAGTGGATGGGCCGAGTGCTTGTGGGCCCATGATGCCTAATCAATACAAATTCATCAACCCTGCTCAAATCGACCTACATAGAGACACAAATCAATCAATATAAGGATAAACCAATTAGGCTAAGTAAAATTGTAATGTGAGAAGAATAAGGCAGTAAAAGCAATTAATCGGAACAAAACTGAGCCCAAGATAGTGATTCAGACTATGATGATTATGAATTCATCATTAGAATATATAGCAAAATATGCAATTTAAAAGGGCCTCAGAGAGAGAGAAAACATGGGGAAAGATGTCATCATAAGTTCGGTGCCAGCTTGTCCCAAAACTGGCTAGATTGGCTAGTTAGTTATCTTATCTAAGAAAAGATAAAAGAACTAAAACATAAGCAATTGAGGGCATATTAAGGCTAAAATGGACCAAAACTATAGATAAATACCTAGCCAATACACGTAAATTTGGGTGTTATCAACCACCCCAAGCTTAGAACTTGCTTGTCCTCAAACAAGACTGTGCTCAAAGAACAAAAAGATAACATCCAAATAAAGTTGGCAATAAATGTTAAGGCTAAGAAAAATAGTTTAAAACATTAATACTCTTGATCCATGTCATTTCAAAACAAATCTCGACCAATCATCCATAGTCTTGCCAAAGTAAGATCAAAGAGTTTCCAGAAAAGATTAAGCAAATTCACTATATCCTGTCGATACTCATGAGGGTTTAAATCATAATTATTTAAACATGAAAGAGTTGTCACATAGGTGATCTCACGGGTGATGAGCAATGAGCCATCATCATGAATTCATGTATATCGATCGGGAACAACACACCTCTCACTTATTCATGTCTTAAGAAACAAAGCAAAAGACTGTAACGACTTCTGAGGATCCCGATTTGCGTCAGGGTGGTCCATGTAACGAGCAACAGTCCCTGCAGTCCGAGCCAGTTGGCTCAAAGCTGCGAAATGAACTTCTCGTACTGTGCTCGAACCAACCCTGCTACTGAGATGATCTCATAAGTCTCCTAGGGTTTCCTAATGACTCTCTAATGAGCTTCTGGAGTGATACTACCAGGCACGACATACCCGCGTTCATGAGCACAGTCATACACCGACTGGGCACCATCCTCAACTCTCCTAAAAGATGAAACAAGCACTCATTTATTCACACTCAGGCTTTTATTCTCTGCATTATATTTTATAGGCCTGGGTGAGAACTATATAGATATTTTGAGATTTTGTGGGCGGCCAAGCCTCTTTTGCAACTTTTTATATTTTTCATCTTTTTGACTAATCTATAAGGTGAGAGGGTACGCATTCCATCAAGGAATATATTTCAACATGATTATAGCTCAAAACTCATCATGATCCTCTTGATACCTGTGTGTAAAGATAGTAATAATGATTCAAGGATCCTTAGAATAGAGACAAGCTTGTGAAACCGCAACTAGGAGTCTTTGATCATGCTTTAACTCTTTCCAGCGGTTCTATACCTTGGATTTGTCATTCACAACATAGATCAAGGGAATCGTGTTTTAAGCTATGAAAAAGTCACATAACCTTAGATTTTATGACTAAACTTAAGGAAAAGAGTCAAAGAGCAAGTCAAGCAAAAGGTCAATCAAATTTTAAGATGAAAATTGTGCATTTAGGCATAAAGTCAAGCATTTATCTATTAGATTCGCACCATATGGCCATAATTACAGAGCTAAAAAGTTGATTTTTTTTTAAATTTAAAACTAAATGGAGGAAGTAAACATGCATGCTAGAAGGATGAAGAGATAGAAGGGAGAAGCCTACCACCCCAAGCTTAAAACTTTGCTCGTCCTCGAGCAATTATAAACTTAGAATAGCAGGGTGGGAATGCATGTAAGGAAAAATGAAGCAGTTAGAGGAAAGAAAACTATCTAAGCAAGGTTATGAAAAACAAGATTTATTGTAATAAAAGGGCGGGAGGGTGGGTAAGAGACAAGGATAAGAGACAAGAGGGTGGCTACCCCATGATGCCGACACTGGGGTCCCAAATCTTAAGTTTTGGGACCAGTGCCTGATAACACCAAATTTTGTGATGTTTTTGACCCTTATTTTGTTATCAAAACTACACTTTTAAACTGTTTTCCTCTCCTTTTATATGTACTTTTGCAATAACAGGCCAAACTACTCTTTTAATTCAATATTTCCATCTTTTGTAGAGTTTTCCTCCAATTTTGACCCATTTTTCAGCAATAAGGCTTGTCCCGGCCCACAAACATGATTCCACTTGCATCGGCCTTCCAGTCGGCCGATATGCACACTGCCCGGCAGGGTAGCACAATACACGGACGCGCGACATGAGGATGCCGCGCAAGAAGGAACTAACGGACGATACGCCTACTACCCGACAGGGAGCCGGGCTCGCCACGACAACCGAAGCTTGTCGCACGACACAGGCCATCCACCGGCAGGCGCTGCTCGTCACGTCCACCGACAGCCGACATCCTTGTGTCGGGCAATACTGATATCGGTCGTCCACCGACCCTGTGATAATAAGAGCTAAAGAAGGACACGTGGCGCCCTGAGCACCATAATTTCCCCAACCGCGACTTATAAATAGCAGCTACAGGAAGCCGAAAAGACAGGTCGGAACCCTGCGCAAGTCACCTCAGGAAAGCTGCGAAGAACTAGTGTATCGTGCCTCAGTGCTTGTGTCGGGCTATTCTAGGTGAGCACTTCCCCATCCCGAGAGGGAGGGAATGGTTCACTTGGGGTCGTTTCGGGCATCACTGCAGGCCGATATCGGCCGACAAGGATCCCCGACACAAGTGACCGATACTAGGAGCATCGCTCTAACCCGACACGATACCGAACCCCTATACACATTGCCCGTCACGGCGTGTCGCCCGAGAAGGGTGCCGCCCGACATGATCGTATCGGGCAAGGGTCCTCACACGATGCAATCCGCATGTCACGGCATGTCGCCTGAGAGGGTGTGCCGCCCGACACGGTTGTATCGGGCTAGGCTCCTGCCCGGTATCGGGCTGGAGGGTCCGTTGTAGTCTGTCCTCCTTCTATATCAAGAAGGCGATATCTATCTTTACTATTTCAGTCATTTATTTCTTTTACTTATGCAATGTAATCAGAACCTTATTTGTTTATGGAAATAGAAGAACTTAAATACCTGCTGCTTTATGTTTGGTACCTTTGTTGGATGATTGCTATGTTTAACATCTGAACTCTAGCTTATATGTTTGGATCGCATTTCGATTAGCTACCGAATCGTGTTTTCCCATTGCAACAACCTCGAGAGAGGTGTTGTGGCTCTAGTGTTTGGTCCGATTCTGGAGTACGAGAGTGCCCAGAATCGGAGTTGCTTTAGTAACCTTTCCACTCTAACTTAAGTCCAGCAACCTCGAGAGGGGTGTTGATGCTTGGTTAAAGGTACCTGCTTCGAGAGGAGGGGTATAGGATGTTTCTGCTGCCGCTTGTTTTACCGAAGTTTTCTCCTTCGTACCTTTCTATAGCATTAGTGTTATCTCTCTGTTTCCGTTGCACGAGAACCCCTAAAAACTGATAATTGCTTAAAAACCCTAATCTTCCTCGTAGCTCCAGTTGGAGATAGGTTTCTTTCATTTTATCAACTTTAACCTGTTGTTCCCTTGCGGGATTTTATCATCTCTTTTCCCTTATCAGAGTGTAACGTGTCGATTCAGTGTTCTGTACACTACCACCCTTGTCCATGTGTTCGACCCCGTATATCTACTTCAACCCCGTAAACAAAGTTGTGGAGGCCTAGAAGGTTTCAGGTTATAAATATAAAAGTCCGACTACCTCAAATCCGCCTCCAATTTTAAGACGCGCGATTTAGGCCGGTCAACTTTTTGGCGTCGTAGTCGGGGACAAGGCAAAACGGTACTGTAGACGAATCCGAATCTACTAACTATACTCCAGTGCCTCAAGCTTAGAAATAAGTTTGACATCACTCTCTTTTTCCTTTCTTTATTATTATTATTCTTTGCCTAAAATGAATAATTGATATTATTGACAACAGAAATTTCTGACTTGATTGTTACATGACGCTCATGTACTCAGAGGAAATCCATCATGTTCGACTGAGCACCAACCCCGTCCAACATGCCACCTCGTGTTGAGCCACCTCTTTTAGAGGGCGAACGTCAAAGGAGTGCTAGACCTAACTCCCCTCCACCTGAAGAAAATGACCGCTATGACGACCATGATCAACACGAAGATCCAGAAGGAGAGCAGTTCGAGGACGACCAACACCGAGATAGACTCCGTCACCATCGAAGGCACAGAAGGAATCACAATGATCAGAATCAGCACCAGGAAAGCAGCGGAAACAATGAGTCAGATGAAGAAGAGAAAACGCTGAGGGAGTTAGCTTCCACAAAGGCTAACAATTCCCGGTGCCCTGTCGTAATCCCACGATTCAACGCCACCAATTTTGAGCTCAAGCCATCTGTAATCTCCATGATCCAAAATAAAAGCTTTAGGGGGAGCTCCAAGAATGACAACCCCTATCATCATTTGGATGCCTTCAATAATATCTGCGATACCATTAAGATGCGTGGTGTTCCCCAGGAGGTCATCTACTGCAAGGGCTTCATTTTCTCTTTGGAAGATAAGGCTCTGTCGTGGTATCTGGGACTTCCCCACCAGGCTTTAAATGGATGGGGAGCACTGGCAGACGCTTTCGTAAACAAGTTCTACCCAACTAAAAGACAGTAAGGAACAGACAAAAGATAACTTCCTTCATGCAAAGGCCCAATGAGAACCTCCACGACGCCTGGGAACGATACCAGGAATATCATAGGGACTGCCCTCACCATAACTACAAGAAAGGTTTCCTAGTCACCACCTTTTACAACGGTCTAACTCCCGACGAAAGGGTTTCACTAAATGCTGCAGCAGGAAGTGACTTCCTAGGGAAAAAGCCGAGCAAGTCTGAAAGGATCATCAAAAACATGGCCGAGCTGCAAGCTGGCGTTGAGTATGATAGATCTGATAGAGGGCAGGCTAAGAAGGTCAGTGAAGGACCCTCTCTTGAATCCAAGGCTCTGGAGTCTATAACTTCTCAGATACAAAGGATAGCGAAAGATGTCAAGCAGCTAAGGGAATCTGGTGGTAAAGGGAAGAAGTAGGTACAAAAAGTAATGAAGTGTGTGACTTGTGGAGAAGGGGGCCATGGGGTAGATAAATGCATCTACACCCGATCGGAAGCGTCAAGCGATTCTGACTCCGAGGCCGAAGAGACTGAAAATGTCTCTTTTGTAAATTTTAAGAGGTCGGACCACCCTGGTTTCAGCTACGGCAACAAGGATGCATCCGAAGATTCACATCAGCTGCATAGCTCATCTAAGTCGCCCCAAGCATTCGAGAAGAGGGGAGGACCCAGTCAGTACACTAAAAACACCCCCTTCCAGACGAACAAAGGTAACTTCCAAGGTCAAGTCAAGTACCAAGGATCAACCAAGGAACATGATAAGATTTCTAGCCAATCGGATGTGGTTGGCCAACTGTGTGATTTCGTGAAAAGGCAAGACACTATTAACAACCAGTTAGCGCAGAGCGCGCTATCGAATTTGGGTGTTTTGAACTCGTTGCAGGTACAAATGGCGGACATGCAGACGCATCGACGCCAGATTGATCAACAACTAGCTCAAATGGTCGAGTTAATAAAGAATCCGTCAGGAAAAATTCCGTCGAATACTAAAACGGCAAAGAAGGCAGGACAATGATCAAGAGGAATGAGGATCGAGTTGCACGAGAGGATGATGACAGAGACTAAGGAGAGACGAAGCTAAAAGACGTCAAGCAGGAGACGAAAACTCCAGCGCTCCTCGGGAGGCATCCCGAGCTTTCTTTTATTTCCTAGAATAGGATGTATTTTACTTTCCTGCAAAACAAACATTACAAACATTATGGACTGTAATAAGGCCCGAGTCAGTGCATGCGCCACATGCGTTGACTCTTCTGTTTTATGTGCCACCGCTCAGTTTTATAGACCGAGATGGGTAATACCATCTGAGGTCGGGATCTTAACCTTAGGCCAATGATGTTTTGCTCATCGATCGCTTTTTCCAGTTTTGTTTTAAGTTTTTCTCCTTGATTTTTCTCTGAAAGGTCGTATCGGGAAGTAGCTCATCCGGCACGCTGAATGCGCCCGTATTGGGCAATGGTATTTCGGGCATCACAAAGGTCATGACGGATGGCATGCCTGGGCGGCGTACACTCGTATCGTGCAAGTAGAGTAATTACCCTTGTGTCGATGGATGGATTGCCCGTCTCGGGAATGACTTACCTCAACGGCTGATGCGCGCCCCGGATTTACCCGTTTTACCCCCGGTTGAGATTGCTATATATAGTATGGAGTTTTACCATGTCGGGCCATTACTTTTGCTCTTCTAGCCACCCGTATCATGTAGTAATTTCCCCCTTTGCTCATGTGTCGGCCTGGGTTGCTTCAGATAGCAAAGGTATAGCCCGACAACCTGCTTTCCCGACACAAGCTTCTTATCGCGCGTAGCGTATCGGGTGGACGACTTTAGTTGATTTTTATCTTGTGTCGCCCGACACGTGTGCCGCGCGGTACGTTTTTCCTACGCATTTGCCCGATACGTCGCGTCGGGCGATAAACCGTGTCGCCCATTCTTGTGCCGCATCGCTTGTTCTTGTTATCGAGCGACACGTTTCTCTCTCTTTCGGGGAAGTCCCTGTCGGGTAGTTTGATTCACGCGACCCGTGTCAGACAGCAGGTGTGATGCGTAGCTTCTACTCCTTATCGACCGGTTTTGTATCGACTAGGATGTTCTTTTGATGAACGATACCCGGACTTCGCAACGAGATGAGTTTTATCGTGATATTAGTTTTTCTTGCCTACCTAACATTTAAATGATCAATGAACTTGATAACAGGTATGGCTCGTACAAAACAAGCCCCCAGTCAAGTTGATAACGGTCAAGTTGAAAAACACGACAGAAGAATCGACACTGCAGTCGCAGCTGAAGCAACAACAGCCGGACAGAAACGCCAGAATCCCGAAGCAGCTGGGCCATCAATCGTCGAAAAAAGAGCAAGGGAGGAATTTCTTGATTTGGTAGCCCCAAGAGAGGTCCATTTCCTTATCATAGTCTGTCTTCTGCGGTGGTCTAGGACCATCTCCAAAAGAGAAAATCAGTGGAAGTCTTTCTCCAGTGGCCTCTGTTTTGAATGTGGATATTTTGGGTTCATCAGTCATGAAGACACCTTCATCTTTGGGGGGGTATCTTCTTTTGATACAGTATCCCCAAGTGTTTTCAAGAGCTCTCTATCTACCATAGGCCGGTTATCATCGTCATAATCCGCACGAGCCTTGCGCTTCCTTCTTGAGAGCTTTGCACTTGTTCTGGCTGCATCCTCCTGGGAAAGAAAATGGACTCAAGTGGACTGAAACTGGTATTGATGATCATTCCTTTTGTTCATGTTCACAACAGAAGTATCTTAAAGTCTACCAGGTTTAAGGGATGCCAAATAATTTTGGGAACTTCTATCAAATAAAGAGAGGCCTGACCAACTCCCCTACATCGACTCCGACATCAAATAAGGAGAATGTATGGGAGCTTCTATCTAGCGCAGGCGCGATCACCAACTAACCCTCACTGGGTTAACATTACCTTACCCTATCTACTTCACTACTCTGGGACAGAGTGTGGAGTAAGTTTGGGGGGGGGGGTTACCCATGTACCAGTGAGGGAGGTATAAAATTTTTCTTCTTTAACTCCTCCCTTCGTGTTATTTCGTTCTTCTCTTATATCATGTGTATGTATCCATGCTCATATAAAAATTTTGAAGAAAAATAATTTTTTTTGCTTATCTGGTCCCTTTTCATATGTACAAAGTCACTATATTAGTAAAAACCTGATACAACTTCTTGCCAGTTTGTTTTCTATGTGCCCAACGAGATGCAAGTTTTGTTATATCTTTCTGATAATGCAGCCTCAAACGACAAAAGACTACGAATTTCTACGCCAAAAATTTCGAAAAAAAAAATCTCGCAACAGCTAAGAGACGAGTATGGAGAAGGAAAAAACTGTCCAAACAACAAAAATCCCTTTTGTTTTCCCTTACCCAACAAAAATCCCAAAAAGAAAAAGCAGCCTTATGAGAGTGAATAAAAGCATGAGAGTTGTGCCCAATGAAAAGAAAAGAAAAAAAATCAATATATACACACTTGTTTTCTAAAAGTACCCATCTTTAGGCATGGTAGATCCAGGACAGTGGTACGTAGGATGTGAAATCACTGCTCTAAAGCCAACTGGCTTGGACTGCAGGGACCACTTGCCTGTTAACGGACCCGTACCTGGATGGACTAATGGGAAACAAGAAAAACCCAAAAAGCCTTAGCCTACCCAACACACAACTTTCTGTCCCTAAAACTGTTTGGTGTGAAAGTTAACTTCAGAATCATACACCAAAGTCTCGCCGCAGCTGTAGAGAATTTTTTCTTCTTAAATAAGGCAGGAGAAAATAAAGTCTGTTGTTCGTGACCAGGCCGTATTCTCAGAAAGACACCCCAATACTTGTCTTACCTCTTGGCCTGAAAGCTACACCGCGCAAGAAGGAGCATCACAAAATAAAGTTTAAATATTGATTGAGGACAATCAAAACGCTAAGTTTGGGGGAGTTGATAACACCAAATTTTGTGATGTTTTGACCCTTATTTTGTTATCAAAACTGCCCTTTTAAACTGTTTTCCTCTCATTTTATATGTACTTTTGCAATAACAGGCCAAACTACGCTCTTAATTCAATATTTCCATCTTTTGCAGAGTTTTCCTCCAATTTTGACCCATTTTTCAGCAATAAGGCCTGTCCCGGCCCACAAACATGATTCCACCTGCATCGGCCTTCCAGCCGGCCGATATGCACACTGCCCGGTAGGGTAGCGCAATACACGGACGCGCGACATGAGGATGTCGCGCAAGAAGGGACTAACGGACAATACGCCTATCTACCCGACAGGGAGCCGGGCTCGCCACGACAACCGAAGCTTGTCGCACGACACAGGTGATCCAACCCTATTCTAGGGATGTATCTCGTGTCATTGTGTGCTTTTATCACGTTCAAATGCATTAGAATTACATGTTATTTCCCCCAATATGATTGTCATCGCAAATACGCTTATGGATGTTCTTTACGCTGCTTTCTAGGTACTTGGACCTTGCTTAGATGGACGAGGGGGAGAGAGGGACCCAAAGAAGGCCCCAAAGTCTCCCTCAACCTATCTCCAGTAGCCAAGACTCATCCCTGAGCAAAGACATCCGAAATTGACAAAGTTAGAAGAGAATTAAAGAAGTCAAGCCTCACCACGGTCGTGGCCCCAAGGCCACGGTCGTGGCTTTATTGCCAAAGTCCAACAGGTTGCAACAGGAGAATCCATAGATCGCCCACGACCGTGGCAACCCTGCCACGACCGTGGCCATTGAAGACACCACGGCCGTGGCCATCAGCACGGTCGTGGTCAGTAGAAGAGAACACGGCCGTGGCACTCCGCCACGGTCGTGGGAATTAAATGACCAAAAGCCAAGTTCAACAGGTTCTTCCTCCGAGCCGCCACGACCGTGGCCATCTCGCCACGACCGTGGCCAAAGACAAGCAAAATGCCCGTGGCCCCTCCCCACGGTCAGCCCAACTCCTCCAAAACGGCCGTGTCACCCAACACGGCCGTGGTGCATGCTACCCACCACGACCGTGGCACCCCGCCACGGCCGTGGCCACCACCCTACTTTGTTTTTTTACCACTTTCTACACACCACGACCGTGTTCACCACCCCACGGTCATCCACCACTACCCCCACCACGGCCGTGGCACACCCACCACGACCGTGGTGATCACCTACCCTACACAATTTTCCACTGTCATTCCTATTTTGCCCCTACTTAACCCTAGCTCCTGTATAAGCAATAGATGCTTCTAGGGCTCGAGGAGGACACCTCTGGAGCACCCCTAGCCGCAACCTAGCTGCTTCCTTGCCTCCATTGCTCCAATCCACCCATTTCCTTGCAATCTACCCCATTTCCATCCACTTTCCACTCATTTCCACCATAGAAACCTAGTTTCTCTAGGTTTCTATCCATAACCCCCTCCATTTTCATGCACCCCTGCACCATTGGAGGAGTGAGGACGGCTATAGCTGCGTGGAGGTGAAGAAGGAGACCACTACATCGAGCTTCATGGCATTTTCCCTTCTTCTACCCCTTTCTTTTGTTTCTAGTTTGATTATGTATAGCTAAACCCCCTTAGGTGGGTTGTTTGGGGCAAAAATGTGACTTTGATACCATGTTGGGGAAATATAATTTGTAATGAACATATTTCACTTCTATGATGATTGCCTTTGCTTAAATCTCTTTTCCCATAGCTTGTGCATGTAATTGTTGTTTAATTGCATTAATTGCTTGCCTTGTGATGTTTGAAGACATTTACATCTAGGTTGATTTTGGTTTATGTAGCCATCATAGGATTGGCTCCTAGGACCTTAATTCGGATCCCTAGCTAGCCCCCTATCTTCCTACATAATTCCTCTCTTCCTACATGCAAATGTGAGCTCTAAGCGACTAGTATAAGTGTGATTAGTGTAATTGCCCAGAATTTCCTAAAGGCTAAGGTGGCTAGTGGCATGAGGTCAAATATCCTCATCTCTACTCCCATCCTTACCCTTGGTCCTCAATTGACTAATGCCACTTATCCTAGAGACCTAGACTTGGTGAGTCCTATGAGAATTACATCTAGCCCTAGTTCTCCAACTAGTAGCATAGAGTACATTCTCATAGCACCCACCTTGTTGTTTGGTTTGGTAGTCTAGAATGAAATATGCTAATTGCTTATTATGGTGACATCCCCCAATTAATGTCAAGGTCACATTCCCAAACGGCCCACCTCCTTCATCTAATTGCTTTAAAACCCTAATTGCCTAGTTTGTTTGTTAATGCTAGTGTAGTTCATTTGCTTTAGTTAACTTAGTTAATTGCCTAGTTTTGTTAGCTAAGTGGTAATTTAGGTTTTTGATCTTGATTAGTGGTTAACTTAGGTTCTCAATTGCTAGTTGCTTGCTTAGTCTAGTATAGTCTGTTCTTGCTTTTGTTTAGATAGCTTGTTAACTCAGATTGCTAATTTAGTCTTTTGATAACTTAGTTTCACTTTGCTTTTCCTACTTGCTCGTTTAGTTTAATCAATCAAACAAACCTTCAAACCCTAAAAACCCTAAGCTCTACATAAGGAACATAGCTCACGCTTTCCAACTCTAGCGCCCCCTCTATCTCCGCGGTTCGACCCCGCATCTTGCCTTTGATCTATACTACAACAGTACCCCGTACGCTTGCGGGCGCATTGTTTTAGTTTTGGTGATAGACTTGATTTGGGACCATATAAATTTCGAAAGCAAGGATCCCATCCATCATCCCGTGCCTCCCGACCTCGTGGATTGCACTCGGCCACCCTAGTTGGCCGGTGTTGTAACCCTCTAGCGGGAGCACACCAAGCTTTCTGGCGCCGTTGTCGGGGAAAGAGGCGCTCGGCCTAGTTAGATAGCGTAGCTTAGCCTTTCCTTTTGCCCTCACCATTGCTATTCTTTATTTTTTTGTGTTACTCTTGCATATTGGCTCACTAACTTGGTTCTTTGTTGTTTGTTTGTGATTTGCGCAGGTGACAACTGTGCATGCACAACACGCGTTCGACTTGCACCGACTTGGTGGTTTACGACCCCGAGATTGGAAGAAGAAGACGTCAGGCGCGCCGCAATCTACACCGAGGAGCCAGGATGGCCGATAACGACCCACCACCGATAGTTCCACCTCAGCCACATCGCCCGCTTCATGAATATTTCACGCCGGGAAACTACAATTCCCCCATCGCCACGCTAGTTGATCAAATGCCTGTGCAGCAGTTTTCCATCCCACCGACACTCTTGGGGCTTCTTCCCACGTACTACGGAATGGAGAACGAAAATCCTTATCACCATATAGATGCATTCTTGGAAACGTGCTCCACATTCCGTACGCCCGCCGCCACAGACGACTCGATTAGGCGGACGCTTTTTCCCTTCTCTCTCAAAGAGAAGGCCAAGGAGTGGTACGTTTCGAGGCCCGAGCTCGTCACATGGAATGAAGTAAAGAATGAGTTTCTGAAGAAGTTCTTTCCGATAGCCAAGTTATCCTACATGAGAAGGTGCATCACGTCCTTCGCCTAAAAAGAGAACGAACCCTTCCATGAGGCATGGGAGCGGTTCCAGAAATTGCTTCGTCACTGCCCTCACCACGAGGTTCCTCTTTGGCAGCTAGTTCAGGCTTTTTACACTGGGCTTGAGGAGCAGAGTCAAAACAATGTAGATTCTTCTTGTGGGGGCACGTTCATGGCAAAGCCACCCGAAGACTCATGGCCGCTGTTTGAGCATCTAGCCGAGAACTCTCGCCACCGAGCTTCCACAAAAGGGGGGCATTGCGGCCGGGACTACACCTCCCCACCCTCCTCCGTGGCTCCCGCGCGCAACACCGCCAACTCCGATATGATGAAAATGATGGCAGATATGATGCAAATGATGAAGAATCAAGTGGGTGGCTCTTCTAGCCAACCCGCAATGGCTGTGGACGTTGTAGATGAGGAGGTTAACACTTTACATTCCTTTGGTGGCCGCAACAACCAGGGCCCGATGTCCCAATCCTATAGTCCCGAGTGGAGGAACCACCCAAATTTCTCGTGGAAACAATCAAATGAGGATGGACAAGGACAGGGGCAGCAGAAGCCACAATACAGCTCCAAATTTGAGGATGAGGTTCTTGGAAGGCTAAGAAGCCTTGATGCAGTCAAAAAGGATGTTAATGCACATGGCCAATCTATAAGCCGTCTTGAGCAGAGGCTGGATCAGATCTCCCTCTCTTTGGCTAGAAGAGAAGAAGGAAGACTCCCCTCTCAACCTATGCCAAATCCAAACAATGATGGGACTTTTCAATATGCTCCTCCGCCTCTTCAAGCACCACTCAATTATCAATATGCTCCACCCCCACATCATACTTACCAACAACCGCCTCCACAATATCACCCCCCACCTCAACAACAACCGCAACCCCAATTCATCCTCCAAAATCCAAATTCCCCTCACCAAAGGCCTCCACCACCCCAACAGCCATAACCACCTCCACAAGCTCTCCCTTCTACCACCCATGAGCATGTGAAGGCTGTGACTACATTGAGGAGTGGTAGGACTTTGGAGAGACCCCATGGTACAGTTGTTGGCAGAGATGACACCGAGGCAGAGCAGGTTGATATTGAGATGCAGATGGATGATACTGTGATGAGAGGCAGTGTTGATACCGTGACGCCGAGCAGTGATACTGTGATTCCAGTGATACCGGTAGATGATACTGTTGATTTGGACCGCTTGGGATCCCAACTCCCGCCATATCCTGATGCACTTGAGGAACCTTCTGCTGCAAAGAAAAAGAAGAAGCATGCAGATGATATCTTGGAGATCTTCAAGCAAGTGAAAATCAATGTGCCTCTTCTCGATGCAGTCAAGCAAATTCCATCCTATGCAAAGTTCCTTAAAGAATTGTGCACCTTCAAGAGAAAGACAACAGGGAGGACGCCTAAGAAGATCAAGCTCACTGAGCAAGTGAGCTCCATTCTCCAACACACCATCCCCCGGAAAAGAAAAGACCCCGGTGCCCCCATCATCTCGTGCTACATCGGGGCACATCGCATAGACCAGACTCTTCTTGACTTGGGGTCTAGCGTAAACTTGATGCCGTATGATCTGTTTGCTGAGCTCCAAATGGGAGAGTTGAGGCCAGCCCATTGCACTCTACAGTTGGCCGACTGATCTGTGAAGACGCCTAGAGGGTGTGTGGATGATGTGCTGGTCCATCTTGATGAGGATACTTCTGCCTTCTTCCCAGCCGACTTTATCATTCTTGATATGGAAAGGGAAGCTAGAAAGGTGCCAATCATCTTGGGGAGACCTTTCTTAGCCACAGCTGATGCCGTGATCCATGTGAGGACGGGGACCATGTATGTTACATTCATGCACATGAAGATCAGGTTGAACATTTTCAAGTCTTCTACGACAGCCGAAGTAATATGGGCCACCGAAGAAGATTGTTATTTGGTGGAATGCCTAGATGAGATTGTTGAAGAGTTCCTACCCGCGTGGATTGAAACTGCTACTCAAGGTAGAGGTCTTGTACCAATTGTTGAGTTCCCAGACGACGATGATGAGGATGATGAAGAGTGCGAGCTAGCCTTAGTGGCTGCAAGCCAGGACTTCCCGTCTATTTCTGCACCTTTGAAAAACTCCCTTGAAGCACCCCCCGTTCTTGAGTTGAAAAAACTTCCTGAAGGATTGAAGTATGCTTTCCTTGGCTCAAATGACACCCTCCCGGTGATCATTTCCTCCATTCTCTCTCCTGAGCAAGAAGATGCTTTGATGAAAGTCTTGAGGAAGAACATCCAAGCCATTGGATGGTCTATTGCTGACTTGAGAGGGATTGACCCCTCCATTTGTGTGCATCAGATATACTTAGAAGAAGATGCGAGACCGACCCGTCAAATGCAAAGAAGGCTAAATCCAAAGTTGAAGGACGTTGTAACTCAAGAGGTTGTAAAGTTGCTCGATGCAGGGATCATCTATCCCATTTCTGACAGTACATGGGTGAGTCCCATCCAAGTTGTGCCCAAGAAGGGCGGGATTACAGTTGCAGAAAATGTTGATGGTGAGCTTATGCCGGTGAGAGAACAATCAAAGTGGAGAATGTGCGTGGATTACCGGAAGCTCAATGAAAAGACAAAGAAAGATCACTACCCACTTCCTTTTCTTGATCAGATTCTAGAGAGACTGGCTGGGCAGAGTTTCTATTGTTTTCTGGATGGATACTCGGGATATTTTCAGATTGCTGTGCATCCATCAGATCAAGAAAAGACGACATTCACTTGTCCAAGTGGTACATTCGCCTACCGGAGAATGCCATTTGGGTTGTGCAATGCCCCTTCCACTTTCCAGAGATGTGTAACCTCAATCTTCGCTGACATGCTTGATTCGTCGCTTGAAGTCTTCATGGATGATTTTTCAGTTTTCGGGAAAACTTTTGATGAATGTTTGCTACACTTGGCTGCTGTTCTGGAAAGGTGCGTGAAAGTTCGCTTAGTTCTGTCTTGGGAGAAGAGCCATTTCATAGTGCCCGAGGGCATAGTTCTTGGCCATAGAGTTTCTAAAGATGGCATTGAAGTCGACAAGGCCAAAGTGGGCCTCATCTCCACCCTTTCTGTTCCTTCCACCGTAAGACATGTCCGATCGTTCTTGGGACATGCGGGCTTCTACCATCGTTTTATTAAAGACTTTAGCAAGATATCAAGACCTCTTTGTCGATTGCTTGAAAAGGATGTTGAATTCCAATTTGATGACAAATGTGTTGAAGCCTTCAGTCATTTGAAAGAGAGGCTCATTTCTGCTCCTATCATGCAGCCCCCGGATTTCTCTTTGCCGTTTGAGATCATGACGGATGCATCCGATATGGCGGTGGGGGCTGTGCTGGGTCAACGCATTGGCCGAATTCCTCATGCTATTTATTATGCAAGCAAAACCTTAGACGATGCTCAAAGAAACTATACGACTACCGAGAAAGAGTTGCTTGCGGTAATCTTCGCTCTTGACAAGTTCCGGCCGTATCTCTTACAAAACAAAGTGACAATCTACAAGGACCATGCTGCGTTGAAGTATCTCATGTCCAAGAAAGACTCAAAGCCAAGGTTGATCCGATGGATTTTGTTGCTCCAAGAATTTGACATTAAAATTGTGGATAAGAAAGGAATAGAAAATGGTGTTGCAGATCATCTCTCCCACCTTGATGGACCATTTGATGTGACAAGTCCAATCAAAGAGACAATGCCACATGAGCAGCTCCTCCTAGTCTCATCTGTCCAAAAGCCATGGTACAAGCACATAGCGAACTTCCTAGCCAGTGGAAGGATACTGAACATGTGGACGAGAGAGGAAAGCAAGAGATTATTTGCTATGGTAAAGAACTACATTTGGGACGACCCTCACCTCTTCAAGTATTGCCCGGATCAACTCATTAGAAGGTGCATTCCAGAGATGGAGTAGGAAGAAGTCTTATCTATGTGCCATTCCGGAGTTTGTGGGGGTCATTTTGGAGGGAAACGTACAGCCGCCAAAATTCTTCAATGTGGATTCTATTGGCCGACTTTGTTCAAAGATGCGCATGACTTTTGCAAGAGTTGCATCAAGTGCCAAAAAGTGGGCACTATCTCCAAGAGGGACATGATGCCTTTATCACCTATTCTTGTGGTAGAGGTGTTTGATGTTTGGGGGATTGACTTTATGAGTCCCTTCCCTCCTTCTTTTGGATTTGTCTACATCTTGGTTGCTGTCGATTATGTGTCAAAATGGATTGAGGCTGTGGCAACAAGGACAAATGATCACAAGGTGGTGTGTGATTTCGTGAGATCCAACATCTTTAGCCGTTTTGGTGTTCCAAGGGCTGTGATTAGTGATGGCGGGAGTCATTTCATTCACCGCACTTTTGAAGGACTGCTAAAGAGACATGGGGTGAACCATCGTGTAGCTACTCCTTACCACCCTCAAACGAGTGGTCAAGTTGAGTTGGCAAATAGGGAGATAAAGCTCATTTTGGAGAAGACGGTGCGACCAGACCGTAAGGATTGGTCACTTTGACTCAATGAAGCTTTATGGGCATATAGGACTGCATATAAAGCCCCGATTGGCACTACACCGTTCAAGCTGGTCTATGGTAAGAGTTGCCATTTGCCGGTTGAGATGCAACACAAGGCGTTGTGGGCCTTGAATAGGATGGACTTTGATGAAGAGAGTGCCGGAATGAGAAGAAAGTTTCAATTGCATGAGCTAGAAGAGATGCGACATGAAGCCTATGAAATGCCAAAGAACTACAAGGAAAGAACCAAGTTTCTACATGACAAGATCATAAAGAAGAAAGAGTTTGAGCCCGACAAATGGGTATGGCTGTACAATTCAAGAATGAAATTCTTCCCCGGAAAGCTTCGTTCTAGATGGGAAGGTCCTTACCTTGTCAAGAAGGTGTACCCATCCGGAGCAGTAATCATTTGTGCAAAAGAAGGAGCTAAGGAATTCGCTGTTAATGGGCAAAGGCTGAAACCTGTCGTTGAAGTCGGCCCGGACAAGGCCAACCAATACTTTGATGTTGTTATGCTGGTAGAAGAAGAATTTGATGAAGAGGAATGCTTAGATGAGGATGAGAAAGGGATCTACTACAAAGATCTCTTGAAAGTTCCAAAGAAATGAAGGAGCACAACAATCAATAAGCCTGGCTGAAGGAGGTAAATTTAGCGCTAGTGGGAGGCAACCCACATCGTTTGAGACTCTCAACCCTTCTTTTGATACGTTAGTTTTGTTTTACACAAGTACACACACGCACACTTGTGCTTTATAGTTTTTGTTTGAGTTTTGATGATGGCAGGTGATAGACATCAGAGAGAGAGGATCTAGAAGTTAATCGTGGTCATTAAAACCAAAAGATCATGTTTTGAAGTTTGAATTGAAAAGACAAACCCACCACGGCCGTGGGGCTGGACCACGACCGTGGCACAGGCGGCCAAACACGACCGTGGCTCTTTGCCACGGCCGTGGGAATTAAAGCACCAAATTGGCCAAAGTTACAGGTTGTTTTGAGGATCGGCCACAACCGTGGCGAACTGCCACGACCGTGGCGATGGAGAGTGCCCACGACCGTGGTCCCCACCACGGCCGTGTTAAAGAAGGCTGGCCACGACCGTGGGTAACTGCCACGGCCGTGGGAGTTATTGCTGCATATTGGCCGAAGTTACAGGTTGTTTCGAAGATCAGCCACGACCGTGGCAAGTCGACCACGACCGTGGTGTAAGGACAGAACCACGACCGTGGCGGGACACCACGACCGTGGCGAGGTCAGACCGGGGAGTCCTTCATCGACAACACGACCGTGGCACCCGCCACGGCCGTGCTACATAACCCTCACCACGACCGTGGCCGAACCCGGTTCAAGAAAAAAAATATACTTTTAAACGTCTAAACTCGACCCCCCTCTTCATTCCTTCGTCTTCCACCTCCAGAAAATGACCGTGGCGGCCAAAGACGACCCCGTGCTCCCCATTCACCACCAAATCCACCACAATCCACCCCCTTTTGATCCCCAATCCGTCCCAAATCGATCCCTAGCCTTCCCTCTCCCATTCCCACTGTCCAATCTCTCCCAATCGCATCTCCATCTCCATTTCCATCTCCATTCCGCCCAGCAGCACCCCCCACACAAAACCTCCACAAAAACACCTCCATTCTCGCCCAAATCCACCACTAACCATATAACCACCATCCGTACATCACTATCCTTCCATTCCACCCACAAAACCACATCCACAACACCTCTCCCATAAAAATCCGAAAATCACCACATCCACCTCCATTTTCCGCAATGAAGAAGATTGGGTAAGCTATCACAAAGGGGACCAATATCCTCACCGGAGGGAAACGGCGTTCTAAAAACGCCTCCTCCGATGTATCCGTCCCATCCCACACCCCATCACCAACCACTTCCGCCCATCACTCCCTCCGCCGGTCGCAATCGGTGAGCGGATCACACACCCGCTCATCTGATAGCCACCATATCACAGACGCTACCTACGAGGGGGAGGACGAAGAAGAGGAGTCCATGGAGGTCGACTTGGACAACTTTATTGATGAACTCGAGCCGGTGGCCGCGAAGAGAAACCCAAAATCAAAAGTGGCACCGTCCTCATCTAGGCTGCCTCCAAAGCCCACACCACCCCGCCACTCGACGTCTCAGGTGACGGCAAGGCGTGGTGGGCAGCCGCAACTCTCGCGGCAATTGCAGCACGACGAGGAGCAGTCGGCCCACTGGTACAATTTTGATACCAGCTCGGGGTCACAATCATATGCGATGGAGGAAGAACAAGATAGCGAGGAGGAAGAGGTGGAGCTGGAACCGGAAGGAGAAGATGTCGTGACATTTTTGGAGGCAGACAGAGAAAGAACCCTGGGCAAAGCACCGGCGGGAGTGTCCTATGGTAGAGGACACAGGCAGAAGAAGGCTCATCTTATTTACCCCGAGTGCATGACAAGGCGAGTCGTCGCCTCCAGGTACGGTTGCGAGAAGACCATTGAGGATCTTGGAATCAAGGAGATAGTGGAAACGGGTTTGAAGACAATTGGGTTGTGGGGCGTTCTTTTCACACCCCAACCTACATATCCCACCTTGACCCAAGAATTCTTTGCCACTCTGGAGAAGACAAAAGTGAGGGGTTGTGATGCACTCAGATTTGCCATGATGGGCAACATGCACACCCTCACTTCCACTGAGCTGAATGCTATCTTCGCCTCTAGTCCTGAAGAAGCCGTGAAATTAGATGACGGCTTGGTAGAGAGAGACGGCACTCTGGACTATGCATATTACTGGAAGAAATTCACGGGCAAAGAGGACTACTACGTGGGTAGATCAAAAACTGCTGCTATATGTAACCCGCTGATGCGCTATGTGCATAAGGTCGTGGCAAACACTATTGTGGGGAGGTACGATAATCAAGGCTCCATCTCCCAAAAGGATATGATTGCCTTGATCGGTATACACCATAAGACGTACATTGACCTTGGAGTTCTTTTGATTGATCATATGAAGTCCATACCCTACAAGAGCACAAAACCCTTTGTCATGGGTGGGTTTGTGACTTCTATTGCACTAGCGTTGGGATATGATCTCTCGGGGGCACAAGACGCGATTGAGGCAGAACGTGTTGACCTCAACTATCTGACGCATTCGCACACCATAAAAATGAAAGATAAAAGAATGTTTTATTTGACTACAAGTGTGCAGGATTTTGAGCTTGAGCTGCCTTATCACGCAGAACCCCTTATTTCCGTATTGGGACCTGGCAACAGATTAAGGGAAAAATTGATGGCATGGCAGCTAGACCACCCGAGAGAGTCGTATACTAGGGGAGCCGCTGCCGTACAGGAAGACGTTGCTGAATCAAATGTACAAGGGCAGGAGCATGAAGCAGAAGAAGCAAAGCAGCCCCGAAGAACTAAAAGGAGGGATGAGGGGACATCCCAGCTGCAGCCACCCTCAGGGAACGCCTATGACATGGCTACCATCCAGGCACACCTTGAGAGTATTCAGAAGACTCAAGGTGACATGCAGCTCATCCAGCAGTACATGTGGCAAGATCAACAGCAAATGCATTACCAGATCAACCACTTGTACCAATACCAACATGCCCAAGCAGCACGAAACCCCGAATGGGGTGCAGACTTTTGGGGTGGTATAGCTGGACATCCACAGGCGTATCCTCCACCCCAGGACGACTACTGGGGGCACTACTATCATCACCCTCCTTCCAGCTCGGCTCCAGACTCAGCTCCTCCTCCAGATCCTCCTCAAATGTCGGACCAGCCACCGCAACCTTGATTCTTCCCCTATCTACCCTAAGCTGTAGTTTCATGCTGAGGACAGCATTATTCTAAAGTTTGGGGTGGGTAGGGCGGTATGCACCACCCTTTCTCTCTTTCTGTCATTTTGTTTCACCTGGCCAGTTTTTTTTAGATTTCTGCTGATGTTTTGTTCATTGTTTTGTTGCCTGTTATGTAGTTTTTTTGAGTAATTTTTCAAAAATTTTGCATTGCATCTCATGTAGGTTTTTTCTAATTTTTGCATACTTTAGCTAGGATTTACCTGCTTTCTACCTAAAATTGTGTTTGAATGTGATTTAGTACAATGTGACACATTTTTGGCCAATTTTGCCCAGATTTGATATCTCTTGTCCAAAAAGCGTGTTTTGACTCAATCTTTACCATATTGAATGAAATTGCTTATCTTTGACAAATACAAGATGATATGCTATGATAAAGTGCTATGTGGTATCAACGAGTGACTTCTTACATGCTCATCACCTCCCTTGGGAATGTGTTTGTTTGTTTGAATTATGATCCGAGCAAGCATAGAACGTTTAATGTTTGTGGAGTTACTTGATTGATATATGGATTTCATTTGGTTCGTTCATGTGATGTGATATCTATGGTGAAGTGTCGGACTAGTTTTCATGCAGGAGACCTTATGTGGAAGATTATGCCAAGTGACCCCTCTTTGATCCGACTATTCCTCCACCATCTTCATACCCCTCCGCCTCATAAAAAGATGCCAAAGTGCACATATTAGCCGTGGCCACCTCCAAAAGTTTGGGGTGACCACATCTTTATCTCCCCGCTTCACTCTATCCACCATGTGCCCTAACTACACCAAGGGCAAAGAAAAAGAAAAGCAAAAATAAAATAAAAGGATGCTCCTGTTTAAGAGCATTCAAATAAAGAAAAGAAAAGTGTGTAAAAGCACTCTGAATCTTACCGCAACCCTTTCTTCTCCTTTTGTACCCATTGAGCTAGAAAACATCAAATCTAGCTCACTTTATCCCTTTTTCGCAGCCATGTGGGTCATTTGGCATAACTTGAAGCATAAGGTTGAAGGCATGAAGGTGAAACGACACTCCTAGTCATCGGCGATTAACATAATCATGAAACGGTCTACCCGGAACCTTATGGATGAGGTATTGATAACTTGTGCAATCCATGCATTATATGTGAAGTTCTTGTGCTCTGTGCTCCCTTCATGGTTGGTTTGTAAAAGTAGAAGAGGACGGAAGCGATTTGCATGTACCTAGTCACCGTTGATCCCATTTAGCATTTGTCGCCCATCATATTGTATTTGTCATATCTTTTGATTGAGAAAAAGGGAAAAGAGATTGAGTTGGAGCACACTTGAGGACAAGTGTGTTTCAAGTTTGGGGTGGTGATCCAACCCTATTCTAGGGCTGTATCTCGTGTCATTGTGTGCTTTTATCACGTTCAAATGCATTAGAATTACATGTTATTTCCCCCAATATGATTGTCATCGCAAATACGCTTATGGATGTTCTTTGCGCTTCTTTCCAGATACTTGGACCTTGCTTAGATGGACGAGGGGGAGAGAGGGACCCAAAGAAGGCCCCAAAGTCTCCCTCAACCTATCTCCAGTAGCCAAGACTCATCCCCGAGCAAAGACATCTGAAATTGACAAAGTTAGAAGAGAATTAAAGAAGTCAAGCCTCACCACGGTCGTGGCCCCAAGGCCACGGTCGTGGCTTTATTGCCAAAGTCCAACAGGTTGCAACAGGAGAATCCATAGATCGCCCACGACTGTGGCAACCCTGCCACGACCGTGGCCATTGAAGACACCACGGCCGTGGCCATCAGCACGGTCGTGGTCAGTAGAAGAGAACACGGCCGTGGCACTCCGCCACGGTCGTGGGAATTAAATGACCAAAAGCCAAGTTCAACAGGTTCTTCCTCTGAGCCGCCACGACCGTGGCCATCTCGCCACGACCGTGGCCAAAGACAAGCAAAATGCCCGTGGCCCCTCCCCACGGTCAGCCCAACTCCTCCAAAACGGCCGTGTCACCCAACACGGCTGTGGTGCATGCTACCCACCACGACCGTGGCACCCCGCCACGGTCGTGGCCACCACCCTACTTTGTTTTTTTTACCACTTTCTACACACCACGACAGTGTTCACCACCCCACGGTCGTCCACCACTACCCCCACCACGGCCGTGGCACACCCACCACGACCGTGGTGATCACATACCCTACACATTTTTCCACTGTCATTCCTATTTTGCCCCCACTTAACCCTAGCTCCTATATAAGCAATAGATGCTTCTAGGGCTCGAGGAGGACACCTCTAGAGCACCCCTAGCCGCAACCTAGCTGCTTCCTTGCCTCCATTGCTCCAATCCACCCATTTCCTTGCAATCTACCCCATTTCCACCATAGAAACCTAGTTTCTCTAGGTTTCTATCCATAACCCCCGCCATTTTCATGCACCCCTGCACCATTGGAGGAGTGAGGACGGCTACAGCTGCGTGGAGGTGAAGAAGGAGACCACTACAATGAGCTTCATGGCGTTTTCCCTTCTTCTACCCCTTTCTTTTGTTTCTAGTTTGATTATGTATAGCTAAGCCCCCTTAGGTGGGTTGTTTGGGGCAAAAATGTGACTTTGATACCATGTTGGGGGAATATAATTTGTAATGAACATATTTCACTTCTATGATGATTGCCTTTGCTTAAATCTCTTTTCCCATAGCTTGTGCATGTAATTGTTGTTTAATTGCATTAATTTCTTGCCTTGTGATGTTTGAAGACATTTACATCTAGGTTGATTTTGGTTTATGTAGCCATCATAGGATTGGCTCCTAGGACCTTAATTCGGATCCCTAGCTAGCCCCCTATCTTCCTACATAATTCCTCTCTTCCTACATGCAAATGTGAGCTCTAAGCGACTAGTATAAGTGTGATTAGTGTAATTGCCCAGGATTTCCTAAAGGCTAAGGTGGCTAGTGGCATGAGGTCAAATATCCTCATCTCTACTCCCATCCTTACCCTTGGTCCTCAATTGACTAATGCCACTTATCCTAGAGACCTAGACTTGGTGAGTCCTATGAGAATTACATCTAGCCCTAGTTCTCCAACTAGTAGCATAGAGTACATTCTCATAGCACCCACCTTGTTGTTTGGTTTGGTAGTCTAGAATGAAATATGCTAATTGCTTATTATGGTGACATCCTCCAATTAATGTCAAGGTCACATTCCCAAACGGCCCACCTCCTTCATCTAATTGCTTTAAAACCCTAATTGCCTAGTTTGTTTGTTAATGCTAGTGTAGTTCATTTGCTTTAGTTAACTTAGTTAATTGCCTAGTTTTGTTAGCTAAGTGGTAATTTAGGTTTTTGATCTTGATTAGTGGTTAACTTAGGTTCTCAATTGCTAGTTGCTTGCTTAGTCTAGTATAGTCTGTTCTTGCTTTTGTTTAGATAGCTTGTTAACTCAGATTGCTAATTTAGTCTTTTGATAACTTAGTTTCACTTTGCTTTTCCTACTTGCTCGTTTAGTTTAATCAATCAAACAAACCTTCAAACCCTAAAAACCCTAAGCTCTGCATAAGGAACATAGCTCACGCTTTCCAACTTTAGCACCCCCTCTATCTCCGCGGTTCGACCCCACATCTTGCCTTTGATCTATACTACAACAGTACCCCGTACGCTTGCGGGCGCATTGTTTTAGTTTTAGTGATAGACTTGATTTGGGACCATATAAATTTCGAAAGCAAGGATCCCATCCATCATCCCGTGCCTCCCAACCTCGTGGATTGCACTCGGCCACCCTAGTTGGCCGGTGTTGTAACCCTCTAGCGGGAGCGCACCAACAGGCCACCCACCGGCAGGCGCCGCTCGTCACGTCTACCGACAGCCGACATCCTTGTGTCGGGCGATACTGATATCGGCCGTCCACCGACCCCGTGATAATAAGAGCTAAAGAAGGACACGTGGCGCCCTGAGCACCATAACTTCCCCAACCGCGACTTATAAATAGCAGCTATAGGAAGCCGAAAAGACATGTCGGAACCCTGTGCAAGTCACCTCAGGAAAGCTGTGAAGAGCTAGTGTATCGTGCCTCAGTGCTTGTGCCGGGCGATTCTAGGTGAGCACTTTCCCATCCCGAGAGGGAGGGAATGGTTCACTTCGGGTCGTTCCGGGCATCACTACAGGCCGATATCGGCCGAAAAGGATCCCCGACACAAGTGACCGATACTAGGAGCATCGCTCTAGCCCGGCACGATACCGAACCCCGATATGCATCGCCCGTCACGGTGTGTCGCCCGAGAGGGTGCCGCCCGACATGATCGTATCGGGAAAGGGTCCTCACACGATGCAATCCGCCCGTCACGATGTGTCGCTTGAGAGGGTGTGCCGCCCGACACAGTTGTATCGGGCTAGGCTCCTGCCCGGTATCGGGCTGGAGGGTCCGCTGTAGTCTGTCCTCCTTCTATATCAAGAAGGCGACATCTATCTTTACTATTTCAGTCATTTATTTCTTTTACTTATGCAATGTAATCAGAACCTTATTTGTTTATGGAAATAGAAGAGATTAATTACCTGCTGCTTTATGTTTGGTACCTTTGTTGGATGATTGCTATGTTTAACATCTGAACTCTAGCTTGTATGTTTGGATCGCATTTCGATTAGCTACCGAATCGTGTTTTCCTGTTGCAACAGCCTCGAGAGAGGTGTTGTGGCTCTAGTGTTTGGTCCGATTCTGGAGTACGAGAGTGCCCAGAATCGGAGTTGCTTTAGTAACCTTTCCACTCTGACTTAAGTCCAGCAACCTCGAGAGGGGTGTTGATGCTTGGTTAGAGGTACCCGCTTCGAGAGGAGGGGTACAGGATGTTTCTGCTGCCGCTTATTTTACCGAAGTTTTCTATCGAAGTTTTCTCCTTCGTACCTTTCTATAGCATTAGTGTTATCTTTCTGTTTCCGTTGCACGAAAACCCCTAAAAACTGATAATTGCTTAAAAACCCTAATCTTCCTCGTAGCTCCAGTTGGAGATAGGTTTCTTTCGTTTTATCAACCTTAACATGTTGTTCCCTTGCGGGATTTTGTCATCTCTTTTCCCTTATCGGAGTGTAACGTGACGATTCAGTGTTCTCTACACTACCATCCTTGTCCCTGTGTTTGACCCCGTATATCTACTTCGACCCCGTAAACAAAGTTGCAGGGGCCTAGAAGGTTTCAGGTTATAAATGTAAAAGTCCGACTACCTCAAATCCGCCTCCAATTTTAGGATACGTGATTTAGGCCGGTCAGTGCCACCTGTGTCTTGCCAAAGGGTTCTGCCACATAATAGGAGTAGAATAGGCGGAGGTGAGGGCCCTTCTGAGTCTGGAGAAGAGGAATAAAATCCGGCGACTCGGTGAAGTCATCTCGGTGCTGGAATTGACTTGAGCTGCACTAGGATGAATTCTTCGGCAAATCATCCTCAAGGTACCGTCCAAGATACGAATCTGAATAGGAAGGCACTAGGATGTCGACACAGGATGAGATGGATGAGAGAGGTTGGATGTCTTTTAGAGGACTCATATATTCTCTCTCTATCTCTACACTTGATGTTGGATGCTCAGATAAATCTTCATGTACAACCTGAGTCATCCAATCATCTTCTGAACAAGAAGTACTCCCCGAAGAAGGTTCTACCACCCCAAGCTTATCACCTGGCGTGGAGTCAGGGGTATCTTCATGCTCAGCAGCCATGTTGTAGTGAACCATCCATCCTTCCCCCTTGACGTCTGTTAATATATGTGTTGCTTTATTTATGTTATGTTATTTTCCATTATATCTGGACCTTTATGTAATTGTTACTTTTCTATAAATAGAAGGGTGCACACATTGTGCAACCCTAAGCTCTCCAAATCTCATTGTCTTTCACATGGTATCAGAGCGGATCGATCCACCTTAAACCTAGCCGCTGCCACACTCTGAAATCTCCTTTTTTCCACCGCTACAGTACTGCTACAGTAGCGTCATCGTTGCTATAGTAGCGTTGCCGCTACAGTTATGCCGTCCACCCCTCCGCAGCCCTCCATCCACCTCTAATCCCCTAATAACCTCCATCTTTGTGGCCTAATCCACCACATTCCCCTTCGTCTAGCTCTCTGTTTCGCTTTCTGAAATCTCCAGACAGCCTCGGTAACTTTCCAGTTCTGGTACGTTGACGGTGTAACATGCTTCATCCTCTCTGTCTGCCTGCGCCTCATGGTGGAGTGACTGATCCTCCATGTTGGCGTAGGTTTTTTTCTCTTCTTTGTTGCCCCTACGTGGTTTTTTTTTATGATTCATGCGTGGATCTTCTACCTTCTACTACTAGTCCATTAGTTTGACTTCTGCCTCTGACTGCTGACTTCTACTGCCTGTGCCTGACTGTTGCTGCCTGCCTGTAACTTTACGTCTGCATCTGTTTCTTCCTGATGGCATCTACTCATGAAGATCTACGACGTCAGGTGACAACTGTGAAGCTGGATGGGTGAAACTACCAGCACTGGGTGTGCTCTATGCAGATATATGTTAAATCACAAGGAAAAATGTCACACCTGACGCGAGATCCACCGCTCGTGCCTCTTACAATAGTTGATTCGAAGGATGTGAAAGCCTATGATGATTGGGTGAAGGACGACAGTCATGACATGGATTCTGAATAGTAGTGAGACCAAAATTAGTGTCACACTATTGTACCTATAGACGGCAAAGCAAATGTGGGATCAACTTGCTAGCACATATTCACACAGTCAAAATCCAAAGAAGGTGTTTGATATCAACAAGCAACTCATCCGTCTACGTTTCTCTGGTCCTGATCTGACGGATTATTTCTCTGCTTTCAAGGGATTGTGGGGGGAGTTGGAAGCCTACCATCCCTTATCTACTGATCTGGCTACTATGCAACAACAGCGACAAGAGTTGCAAGTAGTCCAGTTGCTCTGTGGCTTACCTGATTCCTATGCCGGGGTGGTGGATCAGATTCTCTCCAGTGATCCGCTGCCTACTCTTCAGACTGCCTTTCAGAGACTACAACGCTTTCCTGCATCTTCATCTGAGACTCCTACTGATACTGGGGATTCAATTGCTTTTGCTGCGATGTCTGGTCGTGGTCGTGGCCGTGGACGCGGTGGTTTATATGATGCTCGTCCTCCTCTTGGTACTGGTAGGGAGAGGAATTTTGTGGGTCCTGGAGCATCCTTTGGATCTACTACTGTTGTTGCTCGTCCTCAGACTGGCCAACGCTTCTGCAACTTCTGTGGCCGATCTAATCATGTTGAAGACAAGTGTTGGGAAAAGTATGGTAAACCTGCATGGGCCAATGCGGCCAGTGACACTACTGCTACTTCAGAGACACCTACCCAGCCTGTTCTGTCTGATGACTCAGGTATTGCCACTGCGGATTACATTTGTGTTGAGGTGGAGTGCCTACTACGTGAGCGTACTGGCTCCTCTTCTATTGCCACTACAAGTGGAGCCCATGCTGCGACTGTGATACTGCCTTCCTCAGTACTCCATCTTCTAGTGCTGGTAATACAAAAAAGGGTTATCGATTCGGGCGCATCGTCTCACATTTCTGGAAATCAAGCTTTATTTAGAAATTTATCTAGACCAGCTACTGCTTCTTCTGTCATGCTTGTTGATGGTTCTAAGTCTGCAGTTTCTGGGGTTGGAGATATTGTATCTAAGTTTCTTCTGAAGTCGGCTTTATATGTGCCTCGTTTTACGCTGAATTAATTATTTGTTAGCAAAATCTTATGCAGCCTGCAATGTAGCCTGACCTTTATACCTGGTTCGTGTGTTTTTCAGGACCTTCACACGAGGACGAAGATTGGTGGGGGGCATGAAGGATGTGATGGCCTCTTTTATCTGGATGATCTGCCAAGACTGGACAAGGTTGTATTGGCTTCTACTTTATCGGCATTATCTGCATCAGTCTCTGCATTACAATGGCAGAGAAGGGTGTCCAAAAAGATGTTGCAATGTTTTGTCGTTCTGTTGGCACTTTACATCAAACTTCTTGTGCATATACACCACAACAAAATGGAGTAGCTGAGAGGAAAAGTAGACATTTGTTAGAAGTTGCTTGAACTATTATGATGCACTATCATGTACCCAGATTGTTCTGGCCTGAAGCAATATTGACTGCCTATTTCTTAATTAATAGGATGCCTTCCTCTGTGATTGGAAATAAAGTACATGTCCAAATTCTACAACATGATGCACCCTTATTTATTGTACCTCGGATTTTTGGTTGTACGTGTTTTGTGAGATTGCTTGGTCCTACTCATGATAAATTATCTCCCCGGGCTGAGAAATGTATTTTCTTAGGGTATTCTCATACACAAAAAAGATATAGATGCTATAGTCCTACTGCAAAGAAATGGTTTATCAGCAGTGATGTTGTCTTCTTTGAGAATACCCCATACTACTCATCTAGCGGAGATAGTCTGGAGCCTGATATTATTGCTTCCCCTCTGCCTTTTACTACTGAATGTGTGTCTGAGAATTCTGATCTAATGCCACCTAAGAATACGACACCACCTCTTATTGTTTATCAGTGCAGGAACAAGCCTCCCCCTGAACAAGTACCCCCCACTCAACACCAATCTCATCCTCAAGAAGGTCCTGCCACACCTGATGTAATTTCTGACCTGGATATACCTATTGCTCTTAGAAAGGGAACTCGTTCCTGCACTTATCATAACATTACTAACCATGTATCTACTGCACATCTGAGTATTCATGCTAGCAATTTTGTCTCTGCTTTATCTGTTGTCACTAATCCGAAAAATACTCATGATGCCTTACAAAGTACAGCTTGGACTTTTGCTATGCAAGAAGAGATGCATGCTCTTACTGATAGACAAACTTGGGAGTTGGTGGATCCACCTCCTCAATGTAAGCCTGTAGGTTGCAGATGGGTATATGCCGTTAAATATCAACATGATGGTACTATAGAACAGTTGAAGGCACACTTGGTTGCAAAAGGGTATACACAGACTTATGGTATTTATTACTTTGAAACCTTTTCTCCTGTTGCCCGCCTTAATTCAGTCATAATTCTTCTTTCTGTTGCTATTAATCTGGAATGGCCTCTGCTGCAATTAGATGTTAAGAATGATTTCCTGTATGGTGATCTGCAAGAGGAAGTGTATATGGAGCAACCCCCTGGATTTGTTGCTCAGGGGGAGTCACACAAAGTCTGCAGGTTGAAGAAGTCTATTTATGGGCTCAAACAGAGCCCTCGTGCCTGGTTCGATAAATTAAGCAAAATTCTGATTGCTTTTGGTTTTCTAAGATCTCAAGTGGATCATTCTGTTTTTACTAAGAAGACCTCTACTGGCATTGTAATTCTTATTGTCTATGTGGATGATATTGTTCTTTCTAGCAGTGACTCTATTGCTATTCAGGATACTAAAGCCCATCTCTGCAAGCACTTTGCTACTAAAGACTTGGGTAAACTGCGGTATTTTCTGGGCATAGAGGTATCCAGAACCTCTAATGCGCTAGTGTTGTCTCAGAGGAAATATGTTCTAGATCTTTTACAGGAAATTGGAATGCTTGGAGCTAGACCTGCTGACACTCCTCTAGATCCCAATGTCAATTGGGATGATGATTCGTCTCCATCTTTTGCTGATAATAAAAAATACAGGAGATTGATTGGTAAAATGATATACTTAACTGTGACTAGAGCTGACATATCTACTTCTGTGGGACTTCTTAGCAGGTACCTAGATAAACCCAGACAGTGCCACTGGGATGCACTATGTCATAAAAAAGGCTCCTGGCAAGGGACTTCATTACAGGAAAAATGGGCACTGCTCTCTAGAAGGGTATTCTGATTCTGATTATGCAGGGAGTTGGATTGACAGGAAATCCACTTATGGCTATTGTACCTATGTTGGAGGCAATCTAGTTACATGGAGATCCAAGAAACAAAATGTGGTTGCCAGATTTAGTGTTGAAGCTGAATATAGGGCTATGGCCCATACTGAATGTGAGCTGCTTTGGGTACGCTATCTTCTTAAAGACCGGTGTTGAGTCTTCTTTTGCTATGCCCATGCACTGTGATAATAAAGCTGCTATCTTTATTGCCAACAATCCTGTCTATCATGAGCACACCAAGCATATCGAGGCCGACTGTCATTTTATTCGGGAATCTATTCTTACTGGCAAGATCTGCACACCTTTTACTCGATCTGAAGACCAGGCTGCTGATATCTTCACCAAACTTCTGCCTAAGAATCATTTCAATGCTTTGATGGACAAGTTGGGCATGATTGACATCTATGCTCCAACTTGAGGGGGAGTGTTAATATATGTGTTGCTTTATTTATTTTATGTTATTTTCCATTATATCTGGACCTTTATGTAATTGTTACTTTTCTATAAATAGAAGGGTGCACACATTGTGCAACCCTAAGCTCTCCAAATCTCATTGTCTTTCACAACGTTCACCCTACCTTGTAAAGGTAAGGGTGTAAATGGCGGCTCGTGCTGCTCTAACTCGTCGTCGTCAGTATACTCATTGCTCCATGTCGAGCAGCTGTCGTCGTCGTCATCGAACAAATTGTTCCAAACCATGGTTGGTGCGCTGCTCAAAGCGAAGTGACAAGTCTCAATATGAGAGGTGTCACTCTAGTCTAGTTCAATATCTAACTCTAGTTCCTCAAACCAACCTTCTCGTTGTGAGGTTGATTGGCTTTTCGAGTCTTCTTCATCATCATCATAGACCCGTTCATGTCTATGACTCATATCTTCCATTGGTTCATCATTGGGTCATCTGGATAGAATGAAGGGCTCCCCCAAGTGGGTTGGTCTTCACAGAAAAATCCTAATGAATCCAGTTGATGGTCTGAATAGGATGATGGTGCATACTCCACTTCAGACCCAATGGAATGACCTTGATGACTAACTTCTTCGTTGTTTTGTGATGGCAGTTATAACCGAATTGTAACCAAATCGATGAGCTCTTGGAGCCTCCTGCCCTGTTCAACATCTTTATCATGAAGTTGTTGTACTTGAGCAACAATGCTTTCGAGACCCGTCGATTCTGCCATGCACATATGAGGGGAATCCGCTGTATCAAACTGATGCACTTGGATGGATCCTTGCTCAAGAGTTCAAAGTAGACTTCTACTGTAGTTTACAGCCTCGGTGACTAGTTTGAGATGACGATCCTGCTCTTCTAGTAGTTGTTGCATTGGATCGACATCTTCTTGGAGATGAGGGGCTAAGGAGGTGAGTGCGTGAATACTTTCCCTAGCCAACTCCACTGCCTTAATCAGTTCTTGATCCCATGATAGCACGAGAGTCGAGGGTTGACTGGCAGTCTACGTTGTTGGAATCTCGACATATGACGACGGTGGAGGTAAGTATAACTCGACTAGTTGTAGAGCATGACCTCCAATTATTTGCCAGGAGTCGGAACTGCGAAAAAACTCGGGAGGACAAGTGGACAAGACAACTTGTCTTTCCGAAGCGAGATCCATGGCTGAAAAAGAGTATAGGAAAAAAAGAAAAGGTATTCAGAATATATGAACAAGTATGTTTAAAACAAAAGAAAAACTATGCATATTTATACGGGCTTAAAGTGACATGACAAAAATCTTTTAGGCGGGTAAACGTGGAAAACCACGTCCCCGACAACGGCGCCAAAAAGTTGATCGGCCCAGAATTGAGTCAGACTTTTAAATTTATACCCCGAATCCTTCTAGGACCCCCGCAACTTTTATTACGGGGTCGAAGTAGATTTACGGGGTCAAACACAGGGACGTGGTGACATTTAGGACGCCACAGATCTCGTTCTTGAGTCAGATAAGCCAAAAGCAATAGTTGATGAAAATATGTGCTAGAGCTAGTCTAGCGGGTTGTCACGATTTAAAACAAAAAAAAAAGAAAACAAAACAAAGCTCATGGTTCTACTAATCAGAGAAAGAGAGTTCCTCGCTATGTAACCACAAACAGGACAGTCTATGCACTCGTTCTCGGGCATAGACAACCCTCGAACACCTAAGCAAGCACCTAGTATGCACAGTGACATCTGTCATGTGGGTCGTCCCACTCACTCTCGTGATGCGTGACCAGAACCATCAACGATATGAAATCGAGCCTCTCTCGAGGATGACATATCAATACCTCAGAATATGCTAAGTTCCCTCTCGGGTCTTAGGACATCCGGAGATATTAGGAACAGAGTACCTTGGATTTTCCTCCTCTCAGGTTCATATCCAAACTATCGTCTCTTAGTGATTCCTACAACGGATCTCTCAATACAGGCAGAAATAGTAGTTCAAGTGAGTAAGAGATCAACCAAACTAGCAATCATAACTTAGAAAGAGAAAATAGAACATGCAACATACTAGATCTGATATGAATCTAATTGCTTAAGGTAAAAGTACATATACATGCCCAGATCGGGATAAATAGCCAAGAAGTAGCTAACTAGCCATAGACAAGCATTGTTAGCACCGAACAAAGACGGATGAACATCGTTTGTACAGATAACCAAAGAACACAGCTGAATGAAAGAGAAGAAGGATGAGATATAGCCCGTAGAGGAGAGGTGGATCTCGCTCATTGGCCTCCGTGCAGGCCGGATCTCGTCCCTTGGTCCACCTCTTTGTCCTTCTAGACTCCTCGGTTCTTTCTCTCTCTAGATCTGCCCCGAACAGTAGCATGGTGGAGGTGAGAGAATGGAGGTAGAGACTGATCTTCTCTCTCCTCAGCTTCCACCTTTGGAGATCGTAGACCAGTAGTGGAGGGCAGTGATGCAGATCTTCTCTCTCCTTGGTGGTGAGGATGAACGTGGCACAGATCTCTCTCCTCATCTTCTGCCTTTAGAGAGAGTAGATCTGAGACGGAGATGGAGGAGAGAGAGTGTGGAGGCTGGTGGTTGTTGGAGCACGTAGGCTGAGTGCCTTGGTCCTCTCGGACCTTGGGATGCTCCCACGAGGCTCTGGCTCCAACCGAGCAGCCTTTCGACGTCAAGACTGGATCTCCCTCTCGACCTGGACTCCCCTTTGGTCTGGACTCCCCCCGACCCTCTGGCTGTGGAGTGGGGGTATTTATAGTGCTGGTGTATATGGGCATGTGACCTCGGGCAGTGGTCGCGGTTCCCTTGCACTTGACCTGGTCACGGTAATGGAAACTGCGACTGCGGTTTGGGTAGGAAGAAACCGTGACCGCGGTTAGGGTGTGTGTGAAGAAACACTGATCGCAGGCTATATGCACTGAGCACATGGGTCGTGGTGATCAATGATCACGGTCTCACTGTTGGATGATCATGGTGTGTATACCACGGGCTGAAGAAGCACTGGTCACGACCCTTTTTCGTGGATGTGAGTGCTGGATCGCGACCTGTGAAGACACACCACCGCGGGCACGGTGGATGTGAGGAGAAGGTCACGACAGGCACCAGATTGCGGTCTAGTGGTACCAGAGAGGACCGCGGGCGAGAGTGCGGATGGTCCCAGAGAAGGTGATGGCAGTTGGAGGATCGGTCACGGTACTCCTTAGCAGTGACTGCAGGTGCAACATGCGTTGTTGTTGCTAGGGCGAAGGGAGGACCGCGGGCAACGGACTGCGGGTTGCAGTGTCAACAACCGCGGTCGCGACTTGGCGGGCAGCAGGGAGGCGAGTGTAGAGGGAAGGTGATTGTGGCCCTGCGATGGCTGAGGACAGATGAGAAGGCCACGGGCAGATGGGTGAGGATGCGATCGCGGTGGGTGGAGATGAAGCAAGGTTGCTACTGTCGAAGACGTGGAGACCGTGACCGAGGTGTACGGTACCGCGGGTCACGGTCCTTGCACTCGACCGCGATCGAGGTCAGACGGGTGGTCGCGGTTGGCGAAGAGGAGAGGACGACTGTCGTGCACTGATGAAAGCAGAAGGTGAAGTCGAGCTCTCTGTCGTTGCTTGGTTGCGGTGCAGAGAGTAAAAACCACGATCGTGGTTTATGATATTGAAGTAGAGCGAGGGAGAGAGGGAGTAGCGATCCAGGAGTCCTCCAGTCGCGGTTATGGATGGCAGCAGGACGCGGTGTTGCACGAGGGACGAGCACACCGCGAGATGGATGAGGGGACCGCAGGTCGTGGTCATGGACACCGCGACCGCGGTGTGAGGGGGATGTCGCGGTTCCATGGAAAAGGAAAGGGCGAGCCCACGTAGGTGGTTGGATGAGAGAACGTAGGGGTGAAGGGATGGAGGTGCAGGCAGATGAGAGACGATGGCCGCTGGTGCAGTAGTAGTGGCGCCTATCGGAGTAGATGCTGACACGGTGTTGATGCCTACCGCGAGTTGGAGATGAGAGTGGGAGACTGTGGGTTGGAGACGATGGTGTCGCGGTCGCGACCTGTACACCACATGGCGTGGTCTTGGGCATCGTGATCGTAGTGTGAGGGAGGTTGCGGTCAGAGAGGTAGGGGGTAGGCTAATAGGACAGAATATGGCGACGTAGGTGGAGGTTGCCACGATAATGATGGAGGCACCTGTTGGCTGTGGGTGAGGTCGTTGTTCTGCGTGAGGCATGGCGTCGGGATGAAGCAGCAGGTCGTGGTGCAGGGGGAGAACTGCAAGCAGATGAGGAAGGACGGACCGCGACCGTAGTTGTAGGGGGTCGCAGTGAAGCGTAGAGTTGGTGTGGATCGCGATCGATGGAGGAGAGGAGTAGTTGGTCGAGGAGTCGCGGCTGTTCACACTGCTGGTCGCGGTTGGGGGGGGGTGATGTAGGTCGCGGTTGTTTGAAAAGTGGGGTCGTACTCTTTGGAGGAAGAAAATTGCGGGTAGATGATCACGGTGTGGTGTTGGTGAAGACCGCAGGTTGTGGCTGTGGGAACATATCACGATCAAGGATGAAGAGACGATGATCGCGATCCCTCGTTGTAGGAGTACACGTAGTTAGGGTGTAACTTGAACATAGAAGAGAGGGACCCTGGATTAGTGGATAGGCTGAGTGCTTGTGGGCCCATGATGCCTAATCAATACACATTCATCAACCCTGCTCAAATTGACCTCCATAGAGACACAAATCAATCAATATAAGGATAAACCAATTAGGCTAAGTAAAATTGTAATGTGAGAAGAATAAGGCAGTAAAAGCAATTAATCGGAACAAAACTAAGCGCAAGATAGTGATTCAGACTATGATGATTATGAATTCATCATTAGAATATATAGCAAAATATGCAGTTTAAAAGGGCCTCAGAGAGAGAAAACATGGGGAAAGATGTCATCATAAGTTCGGTGCTAGCTTGTCCCAAAACTGGCTAGATTGACTACTTTATTAGCTAGTTAGTTATCTTATCTAATAAAAGATAAAAGAAATAAAACATAAGCAATTGAGGGCATATTAAGGCTAAAGTGGAATAAAACTATAGATAAATACCTAGCCAATATATGTAAATTTGGGTGTTATCACCTATTGATTCGTCAAGCTCTACTACTGCTGATTTCATCCGTTCTGAGGTGAAACATCTACTGCTGGGGAGCACCGGTGCTTCTTCTACTGCTACTACTGGAGCTCATGTTGCAACCTACATTGGTTGTGATTCTGCCTTTCTAAGTGCACCCTCGTCTAGTACTAGTAATACAAAATGGGTGATTGATTTGGGTGCTTCTTCTCACATTTTTGGGAATCGGTCTCTATTTTTGAACTTCTCTAAACCCGTTTCTCAGTCTTCTGTTATGCTTGCTGATGGCTCAAGATTTGCTGTGTCTGGGATTGGTGATATTGCTGCTCAGTTTTTGTTGAAATCTGCTCTATATGTGCCTCATTTTCCACTAAACTTACTATCTGCTAGCAAAATTGTGCGTAGCCTGAACTGTAGTCTCACCTTTGTTCCTGGTACTTGTATTTTTCAGGACCTTCGCATGAGGATGAAGATTCATGGGGGGCATGAAGGATCAGACGGTCTCTACTATCTGGATGAGTTGAGAAAGATCGGCACTATGACTTTAGCTTCAGCCTTATCATCTTCTGTTTTAGCATTGCAATGGCATTACAGACTTGGACATCCGTCATATGGGATAATAAAGCATGTCATTTTTGGTTTAAGAATGCATAGTTTTCAATGCGAGTCATGTCAGTTAGGCAAACAGTCTAGAACTGTCTATCCCAAGAAGTCTCATATTAGTGGTAAAAACAATTTTGATCTTGTTCATGCGGATGTATGGGGTCCTTGTCATGTTCCAAGTTAATATGGAAATAAAATACTTTATTCTGTTTATTGATGATTTTTCACGTGCCACATGGTTGTTTCTTCTGAAAGATCGGTGCCAAGTATTGCCTACAATAAAATTCTTTTTGCTGAAATTAAAACCCAGTTCTCTATGCCTGTTAAAATTCTGCGAACAGATAATGCTCTGGAATTCGTTCAGAAAGAGGTTGAGCTATTTTGTCGTTCTGTTGGTACTAATCATTAAACATTTTGTGCCTATACTCCTCAACAAAATGGAGCTGCAGAAAGGAAAAATAGATATTTGCTTGAAGTCACTAGAACCATCATGCTACACTCTAATGTTCTTAAACATTTTTGGCCAGAAGCCATTTTTACTGCCTGTTTTCTAATTAATTGAATGCCTTCATCTGTGATTGGCAACAAGATTCCTGTCCAGGTCCTACAACAAAATATGCCTCTTTTCTCTGTTCCTCTGAGGATTTTTGGTTCTACCTGCTTTGCTCGCTTACTTGGACCGCATTATGACAAATTATCTCCTAGAGCTAAAAAATACATTTTCTTGGGCTATTCACATACTCAAAAAGGGTATCGTTGCTATAGTCCTACTACTAATAAGTGGTTCACGAGCAGTGACGTGGTGTTCTTTGAGGATACCCCTTTTTATTCTGCTAAAGGAAATACCTTGAGTTCAGACATTATAGCAACACCATTGCCAGTTATCAATGATTGCATATCTGATTCTTTACCAACTAAAACTACTTCTCCTCTTATTGTGTATCAATGCAGGAATCAGTCACAGTCTACTCAAGAACCCCCCATGCCAAACCAATCTTCTCCTGTAGAAGGTCCTACACCTGTCGAGGTAACTTCTGACTTAGATTTGCCTATTGCTCTCAGGAAAGGCACTCGTTCTTGTAAATCTCATAATATTGCTAATCATGTTTCTACTACACATTTGAGTGTTCATGTGAGTAACTTTGTTGATGCTCTATCTGCTATTGCTGTCCGTAAGAATATTAATGATGCTTTACAAAGTTCTTCCTGGACGAATGCCATGTCTGAGGAAATGATTGCCCTTGCTGATAAAGGTACTTGGGAGTTGGTGGATCCTCCTCCTGATTGCAAGCTTGTTGGCTGCAGGTGGGTATATGTTGTGAAGTATCAGTCTGATAGAACTGTGGAGCGTTTGAAGGCTTGCCTTGTGGCAAAATGGTACACTCAAACCTATGGTATTGATTATTTTGAGACTTTTTCTCCTGGTGCAAGGCTGAATTCCGTTCGAGTTCTTCTTTCTGTTGCTTGCAACCTGGATTGGCCCCTTATTCAGCTTGATGTTAAAAATGCTTTTCTATATGGTGATCTTTAAGAGGAAGTCTATATGGAGCAACCACCTGGGTTTGTTGCTCAGGGGGAGTCACACAAGGTTTGTCGTCTAAAAAAATCTATTTATGGACTCAAGCAGAGTCCTTGGGCATGGTTTGATAAGTTGAGCAAGATATTGATTATTTTTGGTTTTCTGAGATCACATGTTGATCACTTTGTCTTTATTAAAAAGACATTTTCTAGTATTGTGGTTCTAATTGTTTATGTTGACGATATCATCTTATCTGGTAGTGATTTTATTGAAATTCGGGCTACTAAAACACTCTTGTGCAAGCACTTTGCTACCAAAGATTTGGGAAAGCTGCAACATTTTCTTGGCATTGAGGTGTCTTCTTATCTCAGAGGAAGTATGTTCTTGATCTTTTACAAGAGACTGGGATGCTTAGAGCACGCCCTGCTGATACTCCTCTAGACCCCAATGTGAATTGGGATGATGATGCATCTCATATATATCCGGATAATAAAAAATATAGGAGACTAGTTGGTAAGATGATTTATCTGACTGTTACTAGAACTGATATCTCTACTGATGTTGGTCTTGTTAGCAGGTATCTTGATAAGCCTAAACAGTGTCACTGGGATGCCTTGTGTCATATTTTGAGGTACCTCAAGAAATCTCCCGGTAAAGGCCTGTGTTATAGAAAGCATGGGAACTGTTCTCTTGAAGGTTATTCTGACACTGATTATGTTGCAAGTAAGATAGACAGAAAATCTACTTCAGGCTACTGCACCTATGTTGGAGGAAATCTTGTCACTTGGAGAAGCAAAAAAGCAAAATGTTGTTGCTAGATCCAGTGCTGAAGCTAAGTACAGGGCTATGGCTATGGCTCATACCGCCTGTAAACTTCTATGGGTACAATCTCTCTTGAAAGACTTCAGTGTGGAGTCTTTTACTGCTATTCCTATGCATTATGACAATAAAGCTGCTATCTTCATCGCTAATAATCATGTGTATCATGAGCGGACAAAGCACATTGAAGTTGACTGCCACTTTATTAGAGAAACTATCTTGTCTGGTCGGATCTGCATTCCATTTACCCACTTAGAGGATCAAGTTGTTGATATCTTTACAAAATGATTGGTGGAGTAGGAAGGGCTGATTTGTGTTTGGATTATTCATAGAAGTGAGTGATTAGAGGTGGATTTAGGAGTTGTTGGCAAAGAAACATTTCAGCTCTCTTTTGGACAAGTTGGGCATGATTGATATCTATGCTCCAATTTGAGGGGGGTGTTAAATAATGCCTTTATATATTATGTTTGTTATTTTCCTGTAGTATATGGACCTCAGTGTAATTGTTCATCTTATATATATATATATATATATATATATATATATATATATATATATATATATATATATATATATATATAGTCAGGCTAGAATACACTCGAGTGTACAGATTATGCCGTACACCTCAATGGTGTTTGCCTATCTATACCTAGTCTTTATAAAATCCAATCCATTGATCTTCATGGTTACAATAATAATAGGCCACATGCAAAATTTGAGCTCATTTGGATGAGTGTAAGTCACTCATCCAAGGACAACAAAATCGACGCACAAAACTAATTTGAAATGCATGATTCTTGCCTCCTTTAGATGCTCGACCTATAAGTATCCAAATGAGCTAAAATTTATTATATAGAATGTTCTTAAGATAGTTAAGAAGATCAATGGTTTAGAATTTTCAAAAAGTTACTGCATCTTTAAAAATGATTGAGGTGTATGGTGCCTCCGGTACACTCGAGTGTACACTAGCCTGACTCTCTCTCTCTCTCTTATATATATATATATATATATATATATATATATATGGGGTACACACATTGTGTAACCCTACGGATTGTCAGACAGTTTCTTAGGTTGACAAAATTACATTTCACATTGTTTAATATTGAAAAAAAGTACACGAAGCATCCATTGGAAGCACATATAGTAAGACCATTATTATTATGTATCAGTTTTTCCACACAATACTATCAAATGGTCATATTTTATTCTAATATTTAGTTTATGAAATTGGACACTGTCACGAATTTTCTTATTTCCCAGGCTATCAATTCCCTTTGAAGTCATTTCAAGATTTTTGATCTATGTGCAGGTGTCTTCTCTATCGTATCTTACCTATGCCAATATACTAGGGTGTCTAATTAATCTAGATGTCCCTAGATCCTCCAAACTATGATGTAAGATCTACCTCTATTTCAACCCAACCCATGGTTGTCACTCTTACAATGTCCTCTAAGACATGGTAAACCATGTATGTCGTGTCCATCCAACTATGAACCTCCCATATACTTATTTGTATATTTCAACCTTTTGTATCTTACACTCATTTCATATGCATTTATCTTATATGTTTTGTTTCTATTTTACTTTTTCTTAGTGGATGAATACAGTCTATGAGCAAAGTTGGGAGTATCAATATCATAACATATAGTAGT
This sequence comes from Alisma plantago-aquatica, assembly GCA_963693085.1. Lineage (NCBI taxonomy): Eukaryota > Viridiplantae > Streptophyta > Magnoliopsida > Alismatales > Alismataceae > Alisma > Alisma plantago-aquatica. The sequence continues at coordinate 243,400,188 of OY856414.1, read as the reverse complement.
GCCATATACATTCTTGTTTTCCACCGAGGTTCTTCTTCATAATCCATGACGATGGGAATGTGAGATAACATGATTATTCCACCAATTTTTCCTCTGTAATAATATCATTTCGTAAATCAATTGCATGTTATGTAGACAATGAGGCTACAAAAGTATTATTTGAATTTAATATTCTGTGTGATCAGTTCATTCTAATCTAATTACACATTCTAGATTATACCTTTTTCATTACCCTTTATGATTTTTTCATGTTGTACAAAGTCCACATTTCATAAATTACGTGATCTAATTTCTTTGGTTAATTATATTTATACTAGACAATCATAACTTATAGTATGACATTTAGGCTCATTTCATATTGTTTGCACAACATTTTCTACGTATAGTTAGAAATATAACGTGAGAGATGTATAGTTATAAGGTTTAAAACTATCTTGAATTTCTTACCAGAAAGAGATCCAAAAATTAGGGAAACACAATCTGTTCCAGAAGGTGCCATTAATATTTATTTGAGTCCAATCTTGAGATGAGCACTTTATCCATGCCTTTCAGTAAAAAATAGAGATATAATTGAGTTTACAAAATTCACAGTGGTTTGCTTTTCCATCCCATCTTTTAATAGACTAAGATCCACTTACTCATCATATTTGATATAGAATAGGAAGTAACACCAAAACAAGTGTGTTAATTACTCTAATGTTGAGGGATAAATTTATCAAGTAGACATACTCTCAAGTCTTGGATGAAGTTGTCTCTCTACAGTAATAGCTGATGTACAATTTCACATAGCACAATGAGTAATAATTAAACATAGAAGAGTAATAATCTCCTTCACCTTTCCATTTATAAACATATTTGCTATGGAAGTTATGCTTTGATATCAACCTGTTCTACTTTAATAAATATTTTTATTGGTGCTTTAAGAGTTGGATGTTGAATTTACCTAAAGTGGTTCCCAAACCTGGATTTTAAAGGTCTATCAAAATTTCTCACTATGCCTATATCATCATCATGCCCTGCACATATTCCATGCCTTACTAGTTGCTTAAGTTTTTGTCTCTAGGATCACTCTTTTTGGTCTTTTTGTCTTGCTTCCTAGGCACCTATAAAAGTATCTTTGTAAGGGAGTGTGTTTTCTATTTATTAGGTCGCTGAGCAATAACTAATTATGACCCTTATATGCTCCTCATTTTTATTTCTTTCTGTTTATTTATTACTCCTAAATAATGTTTTTGGTATCCTCAAACTTGGAAGGTTTCTTGACATAATTCCTACGGTCTAAAACCTTATTATCTGATGAGAAGTTCGAACAAATGTAGTAATTATGCAATGTAAATGTTTACCTCATGCATCAAATTATGTATGCTTGCAATGGTATTTTGAAACATTACCATTACATTTAGAAACCTAGTGAGCGTGATGACTTTGGCACATGTAGTATTACAAATACCCTCCTCAAGACTCCTCATAGAGGAATCCTCTCTTTTACTGTGAGGATGTGCTTCTCTAGGGAATAAGGAATTCATCCCCTACCATGGCTGGACTTCAATAGGTACTTTGCCTCAAAGTTTGATTTGAGTAAGAGTTCTCTAGCTCCTTAACTACTTTGTTTTGACCCAACTAATTATTTTCTACATGGGTTGCTTGTTGTAAAGAACACCTTATTGTGTATCACCCTTATGGGGATTTGTCATAAACCTAATGAGTTCCGGTGGATGGATTTATGGTTTCTTGTGCATTTATGATTTGTGGTCTCATACTATAATTAAGAAATATTGGGTGTTTCCCTTATACATATAAGACCTCAAAATATCAATCCATAGGTACCTGAAATCCTAGTAGTCAAATCTCAGATTTGGCTTTATTGATATATGAAGTGGACTTAGTGGATTTAGCATATCCAACCATACTTGTTAAAGCGGCAAGGCGACACGACGTTGGGGCTAGATGCCTTGTGCCAAGGCGCAACTCGGCACGCCTAGGCGTCTCCTAAGCGACCTTTAAAAATAATAATTTATGTATATATTTTTTGTATATATACATGTGTCATGGTTTTTCCCCACTCATATACACACATTGTATAATTATATATGTATTTATCTACAAATTTATGGTCGATCTCCCCATATATATATATATATATATATTATTGTATCAAAAAATAACCAATTACATTTCTAATATATTATCATTGACAATAATTTCATGGACACAAAAAGAATTATTATAAAGAATGTAAGAGAGTGATCAACAAATTAATATATATTTATTGTCATACATAGCTACAAGTATTAAGCAATGTAATCACCATCCTTCATAGCATAGCTACTTAATACAATCTGAATTGAAGGTGCAAACTAAGAAAAATCAAATGTGTACTAAGAGTATTAGATCCAGTCAAACAAAAAAAGAGTATTACATCCAGTCAAACCCAAAAAAGAGTATTAGATCCAATTAAAAGTGATATTTGGCACATAAAATAGGCACACTACAAGAAAATAGGCTATTTGTGAAGGATGATTCCTTCACAAATGTACATTAACTCCTTCAAAAAAGAATTCGGTTGAAGGACATTCCTTCACAAAAAGTCCTACTCTAAAAGCCTCTTCACAAATACTTTGATGAGAGACTCGAACCTTCACAAATACTATTTTGAAGGACTATTTTACCTTCACAAAAAGACTTTCCCAGCCTCCCAAATACATTTGTGAAGGCTAATTTCACAACTTTCAATGAGGTTCTAGGGCCTTCAAAAATACATTTTTGAAGGACTATTTGACCTTCACAAAAAGACTTCCCAGGCCTCCCAAATACATTTGTGAAGGCTAATTTCACAACTGTCTATGAGGTTCTAGGGCCTTCACAAATATACTTAATTTCCCATGAATTACAATTGTGATGTACATTTATTTGTTTGTCAATGAGGTTTTACCCTTCTTTTATCAGACCCAAATGATATTTTTAGTAACTCATCTAGTTAATAAGACACAACAAACATAATAAATCTCTCCTTTGAAACATTTTTTTATTTCACATAGAAAAATTGTTCATCACATAGGGAAGGACATGGGCCTTTTCCCTTAATCAATACAAATTTCAATATAAATATATATCTACATTTTGACTTTGTCACTCCTTTTAGCCAATGACTTTGTCACTCCTTTAGCCAATCACATAGGGAAGCACGACCACCCTGCCACCCAACAGAGAGCAATCACTGCTCAAGTTCTGATATTCTTGCTTCCATCTCCGACTTGATGAGGATTTCAGTCTTGAGACTCTCAACTTCCCTACTTAAATAGTTCTCCTTTAAATTCTCCTCTTCTAGTTGTGCTCCCAATGTAGCTATAACTGCTTCAAGTTCCTCTTTTGTGTTTTGATACTTCTCATTGAGTTTGTTGTTCTCTTCAAAGATCTTAGATATCTGAATAAAAGATAACATCAGTCAATGGATTAGGAGAAGAAAAATTTAGAGTTATATCTATTATATGGCACATGTGTGTAACAGATAGGAAATAACTAACCTGCGACTGAAGCTCCTCTCCTTCACAAGCTAATTGTTGTCTTAGATTCTCTATTGTTTTCTTTCAAGAATCGAGGATCTCAAGTGTTTCTTCTTTCTCAGCAACAACTTTATTCAACAGTATCGCATAAAAGTATTCAGTAACGGAACCGATTGTAGCTGCTATAATTGGGAGAATTTTGGTTGTACTTTTCTGCTGATTCTCACAAGTTGCTGATGAATTACAAAAATCTGAATTTTTTCCTACTCTGTAGCATGGTATAAGATAATTAGGGGCATGCTTAAGGAAACCCGAAAATTGATCTTAGTATAAAATGAAGAATATGCCATTGGGAGCCATACTTCAGCGTCAATGACCCAGCTATAGATCGGTCTAGAAGGGCTTGAGGAACAAACCCTTCCATATTGTTTCCAGTCAGGTCGCTGCAATTGAGGTGATGTTGAACAACGTAAGAAAAAGTGACTGCTTTTATACGTTATCCCCATTTCCATAACATAAATATTATTGACATGATTCTTCAACACTTACAGGAACGTCAGCTTTGTAAGGTCTGCCAAAAAATTCAGTATCGTTCCAGTCAAGCTGTTTCATGATAGATCCCTAACGTCAACAAACAAAAGCAAAATGTCTATCAGCTATAAACTAGTACAAAGTACTAGTATAGAAATCAATAGCAAAAATTGTCCAGGACTATCAAATGACAGAAAACTATATAATAGAACCCATTTGGTCAGAAAAACAAAAATATATAATAGAACCAAACGTTGTGGTGGGTTGTTTAGTTTCTTGATCAGGTTGACATATTTAATCAAGTAACTAAATGAATAAAAGAATATATTCAGAACACATACAAAGTCTGCAGCTGTGTCAGATTGCCTATAGCATTAGATATTTCACCGGTCAAACCAGAAGAAGTGAGATTTCTGCATAGATATAACGAAGCTCATTGTTTTAGTTTGCATTTAGTACATTTAAAGTTTAAGTTTCCATCATAAAAGTATTCAGCAGCTACTTCTGCAAGTTATTTTACTGAATAGTGTCCTGCATTTAAAAGAGTGTAATTTATTAGTATATACTAAGTAAAACATATATTGGTAGATCAAACTCTAGCCGTTACATAGACATTATGGATATTTTGTATCTTTTCTTTTTTGTGCATAAATGTTGAAGGAACTACGAATTCATGGTATGTCAATCCACTATCTGTCACTTTTAATAGGATTATTTTTCATAAACAAAGAATGGAAATTCAAATGTCTAGATAGCTAAAAATAGTAGACTAAAAGAAATCTGCATCTCATGAAGGAAAAAGAATTTCTTCAGTTATAAGATGCATTTGTTCATAAGCATAGATCATAATTTACCTAGCCTGATACGGCTGAGAAGGATAAGTCCTAGAATATTTGGACATCTGGTCGAGAAGGATATCGGAAGCTAACATGATAATTACTTTCAAGTAACACACGTAATTTTTTATTTTGTTTCTGCTATGCGAGGTTATGAAGGTATTTTGCTAGGATGGGGCCCCGTTCTGTCAGCTGTATATTTCAGCTGCCATTATTACGTCAATAGTGACTCCATTATTATAGTGTGTTATTTGGGCTTGATTTTATAGGTTTATTTAGATAACTGATAAGTACATGCTACATAAGCGCCATAAGCGCTACTTATTCGAAATAAAAAATGGCAATGTAAGAAGTAAGCAAAATGCCTAATTTGTGGGTGGCTCTTTTCTAATCGCAAACCAAAGTCTAATCAATGATATATCCTCTTGCTTGCCAAAAGAAAAGGCAAGGGAATCTGTGTGTACGAATCTAGTGATGCCATAGTTCTTTGAGTTGCATACTGGTAATTTTCTGGTGCAGATCTGCCAGTTTAGTGGGTAGCTGCATATTACACTCAATGGTTTTTCTAGAATATCCTGTAATGAAATATCATTGATCATTTTAGTTTTTTTCTTCTTTTCTTTTATCCTTTCCTCACAGGGTTCATTTAGAAGTGAGAAGCTTTAGGGCACTGAGGTGTAAAGTTTCAGATGAACAAACTTGTTTGAGGCTTGATTTTTTTTCAGTGGTATAAACTCATACTTCTGTGACTTTGCTAGAGTTTGTGTATACAACTTTCGATCTCTTGCTGCCGTCGTGTTTGTGATATATCATTCACAGAAAAGATGCTCCCTTTTGGGTTATCGAGGTGTAATTCTCTATGCTAAAAAGTTAATCTATTATGCAGGAGGACGATGCCTGTGGAGGAAATTCTCACCATTGGAATCAAGCCTGGTTGGAAGAAGGGGACCAAAATTACATTCCCAGAGAAAGGAAACGAGCAGCCTAATGTCATCCCTGCTGACCTGGTCTTTATAATAGATGAGAAGCCGCACAACATGTTCACCAGGGATGGCAATGATCTTGTAGTCACCCAAAAGATATGAAAACTACTAGAGGGGGGGTGAATAGAGTTTTATAGATAATTTTAACAATTAATTACTCAAGCAACCACAAAGAAAAAATTGGACAAGGAGACACAAGGGTTTAGAGTGGTTCCTACCTTAGCAAATACTAAGGTAGTCAGTCCACTACCCGGTTGCTTACCCAACCGGGATTTGAAAAGAAATTTATTTTATTACCTCTCAAGGAATTACATAAAATACAATCTCTTTTCCCTAAACCCTTCAAGCAGCCTTCACCTAGAAGTAATCGCCCAACTCGAAGCAGCCTTCCCTTGAAGTAGATGCACCAACTCCCGTTGCACCAGCCTTCTGAAGTAGCTTCCCGTGCGATAGCCTTCTTGAAGTAGCTTGAAGTCCCCTTCTCCTCCGAGAAGTCAACCCTCTCCAATCCGCAGCCTCCAACCCTAGGAGTAGCAAGGAGAGTACAAAGAATAAATAGGAACAAGAAAGAAATAGAGAAATTACAACTTATCCTTTAAGCCCGAGGCTTGATATGCCTAGATCAAGCGTAAGATCTCCTAGCCAAGTATGTGAACTTGTAATTGCTGTGGGTAGGAGAATCTAGCCTATAGGACACGAGATTGAGCTAAAAAGAATGTAGGCCAATGATCACAGTGCTCAAAATGCTTGCAAAAGATTGCTCAAGTATGCTCAAGTATATTCTCAAGTGTAACAAGTGAATTCTAGTGTCCTATGGCTTGTCCTATTTATAGGAATGGCCTAAGTATGCTTAAGGACGTTCTAGACAACTTCTAGGTGTTTCTAAGTGCTTAACTAGCCGTTAGGTACAAAGTTGTTGCTTTAACAACGGCTAATTAATTTATTCTGCAGTTGCTGTCAGAGACCATCTCGGTCGAGGAATGGTCGACCGAGACACCTACTCGGTCGAAGTTTTTTCGACCGACAGGCTCTCTGGATTAACGTTCATTTGCAACTGCCAACTACTTTGTCTGTTGTGTCTAACGGCTACTTTGGATCTTTCTCGGTCGAGAAAATGGTCGACCGAGAGTGTCTCGGTCGAGGAGTTTGTCGACCGAGAATGATCTTGTTTCAAGGTTTCAATTTAAGCATTAATTATATGTGTGAGTGTGCAAAGGTGATCCTAATTAACTGGGATGACATGTCTAACTATGGTGTTTGGCTAAGGAAAATCTAACGCTTGATTTACATGCAAATCTAAGTACTTGTACATTATATATTTGTACAAGTTTTACAATATTGATTACATTGCATGAAAATATAACTAAGTAAGCTCTTGGATTTTCCCTTGCTACTTTGTCATCCTGCTTAGTCCTGCACACTCAAGTAGCTTGTTAGATAAATAAGAATGAAATGTTTGTCATCATCGAAACAAAGGGATTTATCATAATATCCAATTTATCCAACAAGATATCCCTGGTTGAAGCACTCACTGGCTATACAGCCTATATCACCACACTCGATGGCAGAAATCTAAGTATCCCCATTAATTCTATAATCCATCCTACATACGAGGAGGTAGTATCTGGGGAAGGAATGCCCTTGCCCAAGGATCCATCTAAGAAAGGTAACTTGAGAATTAAGTTCAACATCAAATTCCCCACAAGGTTAACGGCAGAGCAGAAAGTTGGAGTAAAGAACTTGATGGCTCCCTGAAGGGGCCGTGATTAGAGGATGTGAATATGGCAGGCTGTGATCTTTATAAGTAGGCAATTCTAGCTGGAATTGTGGATTGTAATAAACTATTAAATTTTCTTAAGGTTGTCTATTTTTCCTGTTTAAGTTTGAAATATCTATAGCATTAATTTGTGTTAGTATCTATTAGATTGATCGTGTTTGTGATGGTTGCTTGGGTGTTTGATATTGGAAATTGCAATGTATGATTTAGCATGCTTAGTCATTATGGCTCGAGGGGTGGCAACCCGTACATCATCGTGGCTGGTTGGAGAGGAAGTCATAACAAAACTACAATAGAACAGAACAAAATTGCTGCAAAAAAAATATATGCACACCTTGTAAATGTCCTCAGGAGATTTTGGCTCCATAACTTCAACATCACAGGCAAGAGCAAGATACCCTTCACTTAACTTTGTATTATTTATAATTTCTTGCAAAGCTTCTCTTTCATCATCATCTGCCGACATTTCTTCGTCAAGCTCCAATACAACTCCCTAGATTTGAAGAAAAGAAAATCAAGAATCTGTTTAGTATTAAATACCATTTAAAAGCAACAAAACACATTTGAAATATCTTAAAAGTGCACTAGTTCATCCTCTCACCAAGCAAAGAATTTATTTAATAAATAAAAAGGTTTTGAGTTTTTCAGTTCAAATATTTTCAAGCAGCAGCGTAATGCATTTCACAAGGTGCAATACTTCAAGAACCACTTCAGATATCACGATTTCAGCGTCAACCCATAATAAAAAGAGGTGAACGCAAATGGTATCACTAAGCTACTGGAAGCTCAAGTTCAAAAAAAGACATACTTGTTGGGCTAAAATATAAGAAAATTGCTTCTTCTGCAGGTGGTCACTAGACGAAGTAAGAACCTGCTTCACATACTGTCAAACAAAATATAGTTTTCATTAATAAATGAACATCATAATGGAAAGTAATGCAGGATTCAAACTAAACATCACATAGGTACAGAACCAAAAAAAAGACCTATCCCTTTACCAGTAAAAGTATAAACATGAATCACATCCAAGAAGTTCCTATGCCTTTACTAGTAGAGTGAGAATGCTGATCAAATCCTCCAAATGTTAATTCATGATCCTTGGTGAAAGATTGGTCAAAACAGTTGGGAAGAAGTCAGATGTAATACAGAAAATATAATGTGTATATAAATACAAATATTATATATATATATATATTTATATATATATACATACACTAACATTTATACAAATGATAAACAATAACCTTAAACTTCAACTTCGTGAGAGGGGAGTATCCAGTAGGCTAACTCAAAGCACCTCAGCCATCACTACCAGGGAGAAAGGGATCATCAGACCCAAACTCTGTCAGAACCAGTAGGGTAAGATCAAGAACCAAGACCCATCAGAAACAAGCATCCAGGCTAGGAATAAAATCTTCAGGTTAAACAGCAGAGGCAGCCTCAACCCGTAAAGGAAAGTTCTCAAAATCTCTTCAAAGCCATCAAAAAACCAAGAGAAAAACTTCATTCTAAACTGAAATAGCAACCATATATATCCACCAACAGCTCGACCTTCACTCCTTGAGTGAGAGGGGAGCAGCAAGCAGGCTGAACCAACCTCAGCAGACAAGAAGCAAAAAACCAAAATTCCAGCCACAGACTCCAGAAAGAACCAAAGAACAGGATGAATAAAAAACTCAACCATCACTCATCGAGCAAGAGAGGAGCAAAGGCATCTAGGCCAAAGAAGAAAGAGATAACGATTATCACAGGAACAAACATCCAGCTCGCAGAACTTCAGGAATAAAACCACATAAAAGAACACTCAACCATCACTTCAACGAGTGAGAGGGGAGCAAGGGCAGCAGGGGCCAACCATCAACATAAGATAGCAACCAATGAAAAGCCAAAGAAGCCTCAACCATCACAGCAGAAGGAGCCTCAACCCGAAAAGGTAAGCTTCACTAAGCTCTTTGAACCCACCAAGAACCAACGAGGGACGATCATACTAACTAGATGGCTTAACCATCACAGAAACCATCAGGTTCAACTAGACAAAACAACAACTCAGAAGAAACCACTAAGAAGTTGATACAAGGCAACAACATGATCTTCAGACTCTTCAGCCAGACCCAAAGGCCATCAAAATCCTTGAGTGAGTTCTGCCACTCCACATAGGATAAACTCATCTGCCCAAGGACAACCAAAACTGAACAGTCTGTCGTGTGACTGAAAAGAAAGTCAAGGTGGATTCCTGTGTGACTGAAAGAAGATCATACTAACTAGATGTTCAACCATCACAGAAACCATCAGGATCATAACCAGATAAAGCAGCAACATAGAAGAAATACTGAAAAGCTGATACAAGGCAAAAACATGATCTTCAGACTCTTCATCCAGACCCAAAGGCCTTCAAAATCCTTGAGTGAGTTCTGCCACTCCACATAGGATAAACTCATCCGCACAAGGACAAGATCAACCACAAAAAACACTAGAAACCTTGAGCAAGATCGGCCACTGTACACTCAAAGACCACAAGAACAGACACCAGAGCATCCAGCAGAAAAAACCAGGAGACACCAGGATCCCATAAAAGAACACAGCAAATAGAGCCAAGCTAAGAAACAACCATCACCAACAGAGAAGCACAAACCCCAACCATGAAGACTATCAAGAAAACATGAATTACACCAAGGATCTTGCCAAGTCATAATAGAGGTTCCATCACCACCAACAAACTTGGTGTGTTTGTACAGATCATCTTTGACACGAATGAGATTATTAAATAACCACGAGTAATTGGGTGATTCTTTAATTTATCTTGAGAATTGATAAGCATTACCTTGGTATTTGGGATGTCAACTTTCAGAGACTGAAGCTCAGCTCCCTGCACTTTGGTGTCTGCTTGGCCTTGCTGAGAAATGGGTGCATCAGTCTTCTGAGATAACATGATATGAGAATTACGAGCACCAAGTCCATACAACTTCAACAACTGGAAAGAAACAGCAATGACGGCTGCTGTCAATACCTTCGGAGATAAAAAGTTATATAGGAAAAATTTCTTCATTTATATCAATGCTCGATCAAGAGACAACCCATCAATCTTAACAAAAACCTATAAAAGACAATGCGGCATAACCAATACCTCAAGTAAAGTTGAATGTTTACACCAGCTGCCATTTGATATGGATGCATCATACGAGGTTGCAAAAGCAGATGACTGGTAACATACTACATAAATGGTTGAGGAAGTATATTCAGAGTCAAAATCACTTATATAAATGTTGTGTTTCAAACCTATTGTAGTACTAGCATGTACTATTGTCATGCTTACCAGGGCACTTGCACTGAAGAATGAGAGAGGTGTAAAGCAAAAAATTTATTGATAGTGCATGGCTTATATATGCCCTTGGTCTTGTGAAGCATGTAAACCGTTACCAGCGTTGTTATAATATAGGGTATGCAACAAACACTCGACTCTATGGAGCACACAGGTACCACTGTTGTGGCTTTACAATCTCTTAGATGAATTCAAATAATACCAAACATTGGCTTGGCTTCTGTTTTGGACAGAAAATATGGGACGTTCGGATCTGTAGAGCACAGAGGTACCACTATGGCTTTACAAACTCTCATAAGAATTCGAATATACCAAGCATTGGCCTGGCTTCTGCTTTTGACAGAAAATATTGAACGTTCGGTATAAGCTACAATTAAATATATTGCAGATGGCAATAGAGTACACCTCTTAAGCTTAGAAATAGATAACGGATCTACAAAGTGCATGTACATACAATTCATAATTGGGTTCTGGGTTCATTCTCTTGAATATTCTTCTTAACCTTGCCTACTAGATCAGCACCAACATCAACAGAGTTGGCATAGATACCACCACAACTCTCCCAAACATAGCCATTGAGAACCCATCAATTCCATATGACAACTACTACACACACAAGTCTTCTCTTCTATATCATGTCATGATAGCAGTAGCAATTACATGGAAAGAACAGCTAGAAAACAAATTTAAAATGTGGATCTCATGGAATCCATGGAAGCTTCACATGTTGATAAACATCAATTAAAATTTCAAGAAAATACCAAATAATATGAAAAACTAAGAACGTATGATCTAATGCCCTATGGATCTCAAACACATTTTCTAAATACTATCTATATCCAAGGAATTGTGAGGTTTCATAACAATTAAAAACTCTATTGTAAATTGTTGAAAATTCTTCAAGCGTTATGAATGTCTTCCGTTGCAGTATCCCTTGCATGATTTTCTCCACTTGTACCACCATGAGTCAGAAACGCACCAGTAGGAGTTGAAGTTGGAAAATATTGAGGCTGACAAAGAATTTAAATTTTCAATTTAAGATGATCATAAATAACCACACATTTGATAATATATTTCTATAAATACATGTGATCCACTTGTACCACCATGAGCGGGAAACACACCAATAGGATGACCATTTGGGAAATATTGATGCTTGAAAAGAATTTAATTTTTCAATAAAGTTGAACATGAATAGGGAAATATCAGTAATATATTTTATATTTATACCTAGGATCCACTCACACCACCTTGAGCGGGAAACAAAACAGTAGGAGGTCCATTTGAAAAAAAATGTGGCTTCAAAAAAAATTGATAGCATGAGAAGGAGTTAATTTAGGTAAGCCGTTATAAAAAATGTATGTAATGTCATACATGTGATTGAAATGTAAGACCTGGCCCATTGATACCATTTGAGGTAGCTTGAGTAGAAAACACACCCGGAGAAGCCCCGTTTGAAAACATTTGAGTCTTTAAAGCAAGATTCTCATTTTCAACTTCTGTTATTTATAAAAATTTAAAATTCTTTAATTTTGTGAATATGTACCTGTGCTCCAAAATTTGACGATGTTGTACCAACACTAGATTGAAATACTCCAGAAGGGGGCAGATTTGGAAACACACTCGTCGGGCCAAACTGTGTACTTCTAGCTGATTCCGCCTATTGAAAATATAGAAGAGAATAAAACAAATTCTATTTATGTTGCAATATTATATAAATAAGTTTGATCTGATACTCGATTGTTGCTATCAAATATCCTGATTTTGTTTCACCCATGTTATAAATTGGGACCAAGATTTTTGCATATTTTTCATTTCTTGGGTAGCCTCTTTTAATTTATCCTACAATGAAATATATTTTTAGAAGACAATAATGAAAATATCATATGATACAAATTTGTTAAATTACTTACATCTTTTGCAATACTTTCTCGCAATAACATTTCATACCGAATTTTGGCAGCTTTCCCAGTATTTCCTTCTGCGGCATGTCTGAGTCCAATACCACGAACCCTATTCTTTTTTACGGGGTTGACTACACGCAAGAAGGCACGACATGTCACCTCATCGATTTGTGTTGGATCAGTTACTTCACCATTTGTAACTTCATTTTCAACAATATCAGTTATCTCATCCTATCATTATTTGAACAAAGTCAATGTACAAACTAGACAAGTTTTATTTGAAAATTTAATATATTATTGATTTAAAATATTGAATAAATTACCACCAACGGGTTGTTCTCATATACTTTCTTCAAAAATTCTTTTTGAGTTGGCTCCCCTTCCGCAGTTTTCTTTCATAAATCAAATAATAGGATAATTACTACTAGCTAAACAATTTCTTATTTAGAACTCATTGGAAATAAATAGAAAGTGAAAGGTGATACCATTTCCTCCCTATAACAACTCCATGGTTTGGATCCTGTAGTATGATGCATTTGTTTTTTTGACCTGTTAACCTTATTTGTGGCAGCAATTTTCTATACAAAATTTTTTTACTTACTAAACACTATAAATGAAAGATAAATGATTATATATTAATTTGATATTACCTCAGACTTCTCAGAAGACCATTGTTTAACAAGATTGTCAAATTGACGAATATCTAATGATGCATTCTGCTCAACCTTTTTCCTCATCAAATCTGGATTATCCTTATACTTTAGATAGTAATCTTTCTTAACCCGTGACTTCCAGCTTTGTAAAGCTTTGTGAATGTGAGCATCTACGTAGTTCCATGCATTTGGATGATCTCCCAAATCAAAGAATTTCTGGAAAATATTTGGAGATGTTAAAAAACAATAAAAAACTCTTAAAATATACACTAATTCTAGACTAAAAGAAATTTTGTAATTAGTTAAGTACCTCAATGCATGATTTTCTATCTTCAAATGCTAGTTGTGGTTGCTCTCTCCATTGTAGATCTAAATTCCATATTTGTGGTTTTCTAGCTAATATGCCACAATAACTGTTCAACTTTATACTGTTCTTTCCAACTGCATTACCTGTTGCATTCCATTCCACCTTGTGTCGCTTCTCTCCTGGTTTTGGAATTAGATTAACCTCACTTGCAGGGCCCCTTCCATATCTATGATGGTCATGTTCATCCTCAAGTTCCTCATGCTCATCTCCTACTTCAGTTGAAGGAGAGGAGACTGTAGGTGAAGTAGTAGTGGGTTGTGGCGGGGTTGTAGAAGCTCTCATAGTTGACCTTGTGTTCCTCATCCTGCGTAAGATGAAAACATAACAATTGTAGCAATGAATAAGAGGTTAGCCCAACAGTTTATGGAATAAATGTAGAACATTGTAAGCACATAATAATCCACAAAGAAAAAGGGACAAATGATAAAGCAATATCTTTGCACCAATACATAATAATCCACAAAGAAAAATATTATATCAACACAAAAAATTCCTCATCCCACATAAGATCAAAAAAGGGACAAATGACAAGGCAATATCCTTGAACCAAAACATAATAATCGACAAAGAAAAATATTGCAAGCACGATCATTCACTAAGGTTTGCAACAACTAATCAAAACAACTTTATTCCTCGGGCTCCCTAGCAACAAATGATCCATGCATATCATTCCTTGACCAGGAGATATCATCACTTGTGTGGTTGTTACCACTATGAACTTGTGTCCCACTCATATAATCCTCAACGATAGGTACTTCAGAATAATTTCGAGGTGGAAGTTTCAAAACAATGAACCAATTATCATCATCAGGATCTTTTACATAAAAGCATTGCATTGCTTGTGATGCAAGAGTGAATGGCTCATCTTGATTGTGTCTCCTTGAGAAATTGAGTTGTGTGAAGCCATATTTGTCAATGCGCAAACCGTTAGAAGAACTTTCATCAAACCAAGCACACCGAAACAATGGTATTTTTATGTCTGGACCATAACATAGCTCAACGACCTCCTCCAATTGTCCATAATATGTAATTGTAGCCGTAACATGATTTTTATCCCTCCCACTTGAATAACTAGATGTATCTGCCACCAAGTAGACCCCACTATTTTGTGTATTAGAAGTACTTTCAACATGTTTTGAGCGGAATCAGTATCCATTTACTGAATAGCCTTCATATGACATTCCATCTATAGAAGGACCCTGTGATATCCATCTCAAATCCTCACTAACATCCTTTGGATGATCCATTCGCATACGTATTACCTAATTTATCAACATAAAAATTAGAAGGGATTAAATACTCTTTCAAAATAAAATTTTATTAATTTTATAAATTACTTACATGCTCTCTCAACCACCTAGCAAATTGTGTTGCGTGTTTTTTTTCTAAAGCACGTAGTGTGATATTTGGTTCAGCCTCTTGAAGCTTTATCATGTGTTCACTGGTTATTGGAAAAATTCAAAAGTTGTGGTTAGTCTATATTAGAAACTATTTAACATTGAAATAAAAGTTTGATTACCTTCTGTAATCATAAAAAATGTCAGTATTAAATAGTACATTTCGATGGGCTTGTTCTAAAGTTTGCACATCAAAGTGTTTCGGTAATCCCACTCTAATAGGAGAGTCGTCAACATTACGAGGAGTACGAGTGAATTTTGTGTCAAAATCAGGTAGATATCTAGCACAAAATGTCAAACATTCTTCTGTCAAATAGCCTCTAGCAATAGAACCGGTGGGCTGAGCTTTATTTCTGACATAATTCTTGAGTTTCTTCAAGTACCTCTCAATGGGGTACATCCACATATACTGTACAGAACCGGCAACCCTTGCTTCATAAGCTAAATGGATAGGCAAATGCATCATAATGGTAAAGAATGATGGAGGAAAAACTCTCTCTAACTGGCATAGTGTGACAGCAATGTCTTCTTCAAGCTTCTTAAATTCTTCTACATCAATAGCATCTGAGCAAAGTTTATTGAAAAATAAACATAGGCTTGCAATAGGTTTATAAACATCTAGGCCTATGCAGTTCCGCAAGGCAACAGGAAAAGTTGTTGCATTAAAACATGACAATCGTGGCTCTTCAATGCCAATAGTTTTTTCTCTCTCATGTTGACACACCTAGATATGTTAGAAGAATATCCATCAGGAACCTTCAATGTTTGTAAAACAGATAGAAACTTCTCTTTCTCCGTACTACTCATTGTGAAAGATGCTGGAGGTAAGTAATAATGGATCCCTGAATCAAGTGGCCACAAATCCCTTCAGATACCCCATTGTTTTAAATCTTGACGAGCTTGTAAGTTGTCCTTACTTTTCTTTGAGTCGCCCAACAAAGTGTTCAAGATGTTCTCACAGACATTTTTTTGTATGTGCATTGCATCCATATTATGTCTCAGCAACAGATATTTCCAATACGAGAGTCGAAAAAAATACTTATTTTATTCCATCCAGGCGGCAATGGCTGATGTCCATTTGTAGAGATTTTACATTCATTAGTTTTTCCGAATGTGATGTTTGTACAACCCTGAAATTGTTGTAGTATATCATCACCTGACCAACGCCTAGGCGGTTGACGGAAATCTTGTTCTCCATTGAAACTTTTTTTATCACGCCTATAAATATGATTGTTTTTCAAGAAACGTCGATGGAAACCATAACATTGTTTCTTGCCAAATTGAAGCCACTTGGATAAGGTGTCTACATTACAAGATGGGCAACCTAAATCCTTTTTCCTTTTGGTACTCCAACCAGAAAGGTCACCATAAGCCGGAAAATCATTTATGGTCCATAAGATCATTGCCCGCATAGTGAAGTTTTTCTTACTATAAGCATCATATACTTTAACTCCCTGACCCCAAAGTTTTTTAAGCTCGTCAATTAATGGCTCTAAGTAAATATCAATATCATTCCCAACCATATGAGGACCTGGGATCAGCAAAGACATCATTATGTATGGATCCTTTAGAAGAAGCCAAGGAGGGAGATTGAGAGGGGTTAATAGTACAGGCCATGTGCTGTTTGAAGAACTCATAAGTCCAAACGGATTGAATCCATCTGTAGCTAGAGCAAGTCTGACATTTCGTGGTTCAGCAGCAAAGTCTGGAAATTCTCTATCTATTGAGATCCATTCTTCCGTTTCAGAGGGATGATGAATACGACCATCATTTCCTTTTTATTTAAATGGCCACATCATATCTTTTGCAACTGAAGGGCACATGTAAACTCTCTCCAGACGAGGGATAATAGCAAAGTGATACATCACCTTTTCAGCTACCTTCTTGCCCTTTGTTTTATATGTCTTTTCATTCCATCTAGACTCACCACAAGTATCACACATCTCTTTCTTTGATGAACCTTTACGAAAGAGCATGCAGTCATTTGGACAAACATCAATTTTAACTTTTTTGAGGCCAAGGTCTTTTACAACTTTATTTGTTTCATAATAAGTCTCAGGAAACAGACTGCCTTCTTTTGGGAAGGCTGAGATTATCAACTTCAGCAACTTTGTAAAAGAATTATTTGACCATCCAGACTCCTCCTTCAGATATAACAGAGGCACCAGAAAGGACAACTTGGAGTGAGTTTTACAACCTTCATAGAGTGGTTGATCGGCTTCTTTGAGAAGCTTGAAAAAGCGTTGGGCGTTAAGATTTGCAGGATCCTCCTCGAATTCAAATTCACTGGCATGTCTTGTATCGTCCATTCCGAATATATCTCCCAACATTTGATGCATATTTCCAGATGTAGGTCTAGTAGACGTTGCACTTATTGTATTCCTCCCGATCATCTCCCCATGATATGTCCAGACATCATAGCTACGGACAAATCCTTTTTGTAAAACATGCAAGAATACATCATCCTCTGATTTAATATATCTATTAGAGCATGTTTTAAAAGGACAAATTAAATTTCCCGGTCTGGGTGGTATTTGATGGGTACGTGCAAATTCAATGAATTTTTGTAAACCAGACTGGAATACTTCACTTTTCATCCTATTACCAATATACATCCAATTTCTATCCCGCAAGAAATCCATCTACATACAAGTAAAAAAGAGGATAACGGTCACATTACAACTAAAAAACAAAACTGAACAAGAGAAAAATATAATAGAAATTCCTTATAAATTAGATGAAAAATTTACTAAAAGATAAAACTTTTAATTGTAATACTTTTTACCAACATACATCTATGAATACGGTCTCTAGACATAATATAATGAAAACAAATATATTTCCTTTGATCCCTAGAATCTTAAAAAGACCTAACATATTTTTGGGCTCATTAGCGCTAATTATTTTACACAACTAATATAAATGTACAATTATAAGGTTTATAATGCATCACCAAATATATATTACCCATTTTTCAACCTTTTCCAGAATAGTTCACCGTATGTTGAATTTTTTTATTTTACTTTTCCGCATAATTCCCATTTTTTTTCATTTCCCATTTTTTTTATTTTTTTCAGTTGGACCGTACGTATCCCGAAGCAAGCTGACTCAGCCCAAATTGGGAATTTCCGAACAGCAACATTCCACTTTGTTGCACTTAAACTCCTAATACTTAGGAATACATGGCCTAGTTTGGACGGAATCATCTGGACTACTAGTAGTTGATGTAATAAATGATACTTAGGACCTCTATATTCCGTACTTATGATTACCATAAGATAGTCTTTAAGGGGCCGTTCAGCCGCTGACATATAAAATACAGGTAGTTTTATACGTATACAGTATTTGAGTTTAAGAGCATCAGAACTAGGAGTCGTGTTGCGGAGCAGGCTGAAGACAAGTATGCGGACAAGCTGACGACGCCACACAAAAGATGACGACGGGGCTGACTTCGCCGCAGTGTTCAGTCCCGCAAAACACGGCGGGATTCTGAATCTCGCCATTTAACGAAGATGAATACCGAATTAAATACAATAGATAATGTATCGCTGCCGAACTACGTCTCAATTTACACATAATTACCAGTAGTTACGATAACAACAGCCAGACGGGACCTAATATAGAGCTTTGCTGGATTTTAAATCCTGTCAGAAATGGGGTGCTTCTCAACTGCCATCTTCCGTGCCATTTTGCTTGGGTTGCAGGTACGCACGAGGCGCACAACACTACTTTGCACAGCTGGCATTCTTCGGTTCCAGCGGCAAGCATTAAATGTCTGTAGACGACTGCTGGGATTTGTGATGGCAGCGGCCAAACTAGGCCCAGATGTACTCGTGAAAGTTTTATACAAACGGGACCAAACGGTATAGAAATGAAGCTTTATTTGTAGAGACGAGCAGACCTACCTCAAGGTCGAAGCAGGGCGAGCTCACCACGACCACCGCTGCTTTCAGACAAATGCACCGTTCGACAACGGCCGTTCTTATAACACTGAAAATCGCAATTATTAAGCGATAGAATCCACAGGTGTTAGTACATTCACGTTTACACTGTGCAGTCTCTCACCGAAGCTGCCCAGACGCTAAGAAGGTTGCAGGAGAGGTTGAGAATCACAGCTTGGGTCGACTAAAAATCTCCACACCGGTGGCGATGCTTTTGTTGGAGGAGGGGGGCGCTCTTGCAGGCAGTCGGCAGTCGGCAGCCTCTTCCATTGGGGCGCCGTCGGGGGCGAAGGTCGTCGTCACGCTTGCAGGCAGTCGGCAGCCGTCGGGCGCGAAGGCCGTCGCCTGTCGTCGTCCGCAGACGATCAAACAGGAAACGCGGGGGTGGGGGCGCAAGGGGAGGAACAGAACGGTTTCCACTAATCTAAACTTCTAATTACTAATTACTAATTAGTGGGGGCGGGAATTTTTGGTGGGAACCCGGTGAAGGAAATTTTGGATTCTAGAAGGATTTTAGACCTTCACTAATTGTCTTTTGCATAAAAAATCCGGCTGAAGTAAATTAGTTCATTTGTGTAGGACAGTCCTTCATAAAAACTCAATATTTTTGAAGGGTTTTGGTCCTTCACAAATAACCTTCACTAAAAACCTATTTTTTTGTAGTGGCAACACTATAAATTTTGAACATTGGTGTAGCCATATCAAACATTAAAATAAGTGAATATACAACCAGACCCAAAAAATTAGGTCACTGTAGCATTATAAATAAAGTGTTCTCGCCTAGGCGCAGACCTGGGACGCCTTGCCACTTAGGCGGCCGCCTAGGCGTGCCTAGGTGAGCACCTTGACAAGTATGTATCCAACAAATTTGCATGTTTACATTAGCCCTCAGTGTCTTCTTTATATCCAAAATTAACTTGCATCTAATAAAAAACTTATCAAATGACCACCAAACTAGAGCAAGTCACTTAAATTCTTCCTAACAAGAGGAAGTCACCTCCCTAATATGATTGTCAAAGAAGCCTGTAAGCTTCTTATATCCAACCTGCCAAAACAACTCAAGAAATAACTTGCAAGACCAGGATATAAAGATAATAATAAGGCATGATGAAGATTAACTACATGCTTATAGCATAAGAATAAGTTTGTAGTAACCATATTTTCTCTAAAGTGTAAGAATATTGGGACTTACCTTAAGTAGTTAACTTCCTATTACATCATTGTGTATAAAACATTGATAGATCCATACAAAGGATGTGATATATTCTCCTTGGCAGCTTCATATTTCAGACATGTACTTCATGTAGTCATCTGCGTAATTTGTGTTTGTTTGTCATCGTAGCACTATGTACGGCTACCATATCATCATTAATAATTTAAGCCTCAATCCCAACCATGTCGGGGTCGGCCACATTTTTTTAATTTTTCCATGTCTCGGCTAATTCACCCAGCTCCTTCGTAAATTTAGTTAATATATTTTCTCACATATGTTGATTGGTAGATAGTGGGAAAACTTTGTTCTATCTCCCTTACAGGTAAATCAACATGTCGGGGTCGGCTACATGTTTTTATTTTCTCATGTCTAGACAAATTCACACATCTCCTTAGTAAATTTAGTTAATATATTTTCTGACATGCTGATTAGTAGATAGTAGGAAAGCCTTTTTTCCATCTCCCTTGTAGGTAAATCAATCTCTCTCCTACCTTGAGGTTGTTCAACTCTTTGTTAATATCTTTTGTAACTAGGTTGGGATGACCCTATTACCATCCCAAGCATTTATAAAGGCTCCACTAAGACTTAATTTATATCTTTGGTTTTTGAATCGAGGCATAGTACTCTGAATTTCTCTCCAATACAAGAGCCATTTCTTACAGACTTATCACTTAGATCCAAATTTTTTTATAGGATTTCGCATATAGTAAGCCATTTCTTACATACTTATCACTTAGATTCATATTTTCTTTGTATTTTAAATTTCTCTTCAATACGAGAACAATGTGGATTTTGTTGATATCAAGAACTCAAAAACATCCACATCAAGATCAAAAGATAAGAATCCAATATTTTACATATAGTAAGTCAACACATGAGTTCACTAGCACATAATCTGGTCATTACATGACTGATGGTACATTTTAAAATATGCTCAACATATACATTTAAAGTATTTTTTGATAAGGGACTATAATACAATAAATATTACTTATATGAAACATATGTTTGTCTTTTGAATTATATAAGTTTGACATCATTTGAATCATATTATTAATTTCTACCATGTTAGTAGGTATGTCCTCATCTTCACATACAATTGATTTTGTTTTCCATATAAACCAACTAGCAAAGATGGATAGGATTATAGCAGGCTCCTTGAGCTTCCAGATCATACACGTCTATAGTTTGGAGTCAGTGAAGCACTAGCGCCCAAGCTCTTCATGTATCTCCAATTTGTGGGTAGTATCACAAAGCATAAAGTAGGTTTCCATCTTCAATCATACAACTAGGACAAGTCCCATGCATTAGTTATCTGTCTTGCCTTCCTCTACATGTTTGTTATAAGAGGAATTATGCACAGTCAACCACATAAAAAATTTCATCTTCTCTAGATGTTGTATGACTGTGCCTTCTGCATAGCAAAATCTACATCAAAACTACCAGACCGAAGTACCATTCTTACCTCTTCCTTACACAATTAGAATGTATTTGTTGAAGAGATGGTGAGAACCACACTTATTAGTCTTGTCTTTCGATAAGATGGAATGTTTCCATTGAAGGCAACAATCACGCCTACTACTGAAATTTTTTCAGCAAGATTGAATGCAATCATTACAAAGACGGTGAGGAAAACATAAAAATAAAAACATATGATGCCTTTTCTTTTTTGTAAACCAGTATGATTAGTTAGATATGATATCCTACGATACATGATATAAACATTGAGTAACACAACTTATCAGTTGTTGGTGGTCCGGTGCACATAAATATCTTACTATTGACTAAATGTCACAGTTCTGAGTTTCTAAAATCATTCACGTAGGTGTCTCACAAACAGCTACTGTACTCTACATATTACAATACATGATGTGGGTTAGTTTTTTTATACTTCAAAGAAAAGTCTATATGAAACATAACATGATTAGTAAAACAACTACATATGGTATCAGCTATACATTTGTTTATGTTGTCTAGCTTCATGTGTGTTACTAGAAATTAAGATCTAAATTAAGGTTTCTATAAAAAAATCTATATAAGAAAGCTTTGTTGTCGATAATTTTTGATATTACATTTAGTTGTCATGGAATGACATTACAAAAGAAACTTGTCTTTACAAAACACAATCAATGCTAGT
Source organism: Alisma plantago-aquatica (assembly GCA_963693085.1). Lineage (NCBI taxonomy): Eukaryota > Viridiplantae > Streptophyta > Magnoliopsida > Alismatales > Alismataceae > Alisma > Alisma plantago-aquatica. The sequence continues at coordinate 243,377,627 of OY856414.1, read as the reverse complement.
TGTTTTACAAGGCACCATGATAAAGCATGACTAGACAATTCATATTTAGTCTATAATATAAATTTTCTTATTAAGTGTTGAGGATCGACATATCTAGCTGTGATAAAAAGTATAAGATATTGCGGACACAACATATTAGCAAAAGGGTCTATGTTAGCCCCATATTCAATTTGGGAATAAATTGCTTTGGTCACCCCTTTACTTGGTGACTTGTTTCTTTGTGGCATTATACTCTTTTAAACCCATTTTCATTGTGAACTATGCACATGCATAGATAATATGTTTACATAATGTTTTCTCAAACCTATATAGTAAGCCTCAAAATCTTAACATATAAATTATTACAATGTTAATGGCATGGTGTGCCACCCGACTAAAAATCCTGACTTTGCCACTGATCTCTATCAATCTGGCGATTGCCATTGAGTCGACACCACAGTCACTGGGATGTGAGAATGTTTGTAGGGAATATTAAGTATGGGAGACATTAGTATGTCTAACCAAAAATATGTCTAGTTATTGTCCAATATCTTAATTTATATGAACAACCCCCTATTGGCATTAGCATCCGAGTATCTTTTATTTTACAAACTAAACCAATTGTGAGTACAACTTTTTCACTTTATAAGTCATCACTGCTGCTAAAGGTTCTTATCTGGTAATTGTTGATCCCTTTCTTAGATACTACAGTAATTCAATATTAACGATACAATTTCTTACAAACCAAATAGTTTGCTAAGATTCCATTTATTTAATGGTTTTTAAGGGAAATGGGGGAAACAAATAATTTCTATTTTTTCTCGTGGTAATAGTTAACAACATTGGTTATAGGCCAGCAGGACAACAATGAAGAGTTACATGGCTGGTACATACAAATTGGTATGTACATACATTTTTCCTGAATTTTCTCCATATTTTATATAATTTCTTGAAATGTATCATGTATTAATAAATTATTTATAATATTTTTCTAATCATATGCAAAGAATCCCAAGACTCTAGGTCTTAAAGAAAAGTGAAATAATCAATAAGAACCCAAACAAGCAATTTTGTATGTATGTATGTATGTATGTATTACTCGATTTTTTTCCTGAATTTTCTCCATATTTTATATAATTTCTTGAAATGTATAATGTATTAATAAATTATTTATAATATTTTTCTAATCATATGCAAAGAATCCCAAGCCTCTAGGTCTTAAAGAAAAGTGAAAGAATAAATAAGAACACAAACAAGCAATTAAAAAAATAGCCAAAAATGCGATGAAGCCTCAAGCCCTACCAAGCCAAGACCACTTCTTCAAAGGCAAGCAAGCAAAAAGCCTCAATTGAAGCTGAAATTTTTGATGATGTATGTGGAAGATAATGGGAATCATATCATTTCTATTTATATATTTGAAGATGTAAAAGGTTACGTTATCTATCACACATGTATTGGTCAAGATATGCCATGATCAAGATCAACTAGAAACCTTCCATATAAGTAAGTTTCTATACAAGTGATTATAAGATTATTATATTCAAAAACTAAATATGTATTTTTTGTTGTAGGCATTTAGTCAACAAAGTGACGTTAGGAAACATATTTAATATATTTAGATTTATATGTCCACATTTCATAGATCCTTTGTACACTAAAAAAGTAGAAACTCGAGCACAATATATAGAAGACCAGTTTAATAGAGGGAAGAAGCAAAGGTTTGAATTGTTCTTTCTACCTTATAATGTGAGGTAGGTATAAATTTTGCCGATTGTCTGGTGTTTGTTTATTTTAAATGTTGTTGAAAAATATATTATCTTAAATGTAATGCTTTGTATACGTATGAGACATTGGATACTTTGTGTCTTCGACCCTACTTGGGGTAGATGCTGCTATCTTGATCCGTTAAGAGGAAAATTATATGGGAACATGGAAAAACTCATGTATTATTAAATACTTTGTACAATTTTTTTTTTACATAATACATCTTTCAAGGCTACCATATACTTTTACTAATGCATAGAGGTCTTGATATAAATTTGAATAAGACTCATAAATTGTATCAAAAGAGAGATGTTCAATGTAGGAACAATTTGAAATGAGAAATTATCAAGGTAAGGCACCATAAAATTTGTTGTTACAAATTTGGATACTTGCATTATACTTACACTATCCTCTCCCACAAATTAGATAAAATATGTGTTAAATTATGTCTTGTCTACTAGTTTCATAATCATTTCTTACTTGACTGTGACATGTAGTTTAGTATGATACATAACAATAACTATTTACTATGTTATGGACCTGGTCACATCATAGATCCAAATCTTGATCTATTAGCTCATCAAAATGTTATTTTTATTTATCTCATATTTATTTTATACAATGTCCAAAGCCGCCAAACAACACAGATTGCGGGTATTATGTGATGAAGTACATGAGAGACATCGGTGATGCGAGAATTAAAAATATTCCTGAATGTGTATGCTACTTATCATTATAGTCTTTGAGTTTGTTCAAATTTCTAAATACATTGAATAAATGACAATATGTTGATATACTTAGACTTAGGATTGTAGTATTATTCAAAGTATATTGATCGTTGCTTCAACCAAGAAGAGATCGACAAGGTCCGAGATGAGTGGGTGGCGTGTGTTCTTGAGCACACATCAAATTTTGTGGCATGAGGGGAAAACATGTGTTCTTTAGCATAGGCAGATGTGTGTAGTTAAATTTTATTCAACTTTAGAGAGTGTACTCATTACTTTGTATTATTGAATCTTTATATGGATGATTGTTTATTTATTATATATAATGGAAGTTTTTTCAAGGTTTGTTGATTTTTTTTCAATATTGTGCTTTTTTGTGAAATAATAAAAATATAATTACATTTTTTTTAAATATGGTTAATTTGATCAATAAAATTGGTTCAGTATGTTTGGTCAAACTTTAACCAAATACAACAATTAATGATATGTTGTAAAATGTGTGATACTATAACAAATAATACATGTTGTGTTATCCACACCTATTACAACGGGTGTGTCTGGAAAACAGATCCCTATTACAACATATGTGTCTAGTATTCTACAATATGCACTACCTGTTGTATAAAATGTGTATATTACAACAGGCACACCACATGTTGTATAAACACCCTTATTATAACGGGTATATTTATCAAAAGACAACATGCTTCAAGTGTTGCACACACACACACACACACACACACACACACACACACACACACACACACACATATATATATATATATATATATATATATATATATATATATATATATATATATATATATATATATATATATATATATATATATGCACACTGCATGTTATAAAAAATACCCCTATTACAACAGGTGTATATGTATTACAACAGATTTACCACATGTTACAAAAAAAACCATATTACAACAGACGTGTTTAGTGAAAGACAACATGCTTCAACTGTTGTTTAATACATACAACAACGGGTGCACCACATGTTGTATAAAACACTCATATTACAACGGCCATTCATTGAAACATAACATGTTTCAACTATTGTATAAAACACATGTATTACAACATGTGATCACATGTTGTATAAAGCACCCCCCATAAGACCACACAATCTAATACAACGGTTAACACATGTTGTAAAATGGAAAAATGAACCGTTGTAAAAAATGTTTTTTTGTAGTAGTGTTAGTTGTTATCTGAATAGTCATGTTTGGTAAACATGTTTTATGTGGACTTCATCTTCAGGACTTCATGATATGTCCCTAGTCTAGCTGGTGGAGTGTCGCCGAGATGGTTAATAAGTTGGGATTTAATTAACTAAATGTTTTTCAAACTAAGTAAATTATTGTAATGAATTAGATGTGTTTAGTATTAGAATAATCCATAACACTTGTATGATGATATATACCACTATTTTCATGTATTATTTGGATAGTTTGTTGCTCTTATATGTTACTTGGCTGAGTGGGAAATTTCTAGCCATGGGGGAACTTTATGAGTCACATGAGGTTGTTTCACATGTTCTACTAATAATAGAATTTAGTGAAGAAGTCGAGAAAAGAAAGATATAAATAGAATAATTTTGTCTAGAATTTCATGTATTCTCTCTTTCCTGGGATTTGTTGTATGTTGAAATTGTTTCTTTCATTCACATCTAATCTGGTATAAAATGTGCTACCTATGAGTAGCAAGATCAACTTTGGTTTTAATGGAGTTAAATGAGTTTTCCGACGCTTAAAAAAAAGTAAAAGTTTACTTGTGTTTCTTATATACAATTTTAATCATTTTTGTTGATAAACTACTTTTTTCTTGATCAGGTTTGGTTTTAGGGTTTGATGCTTGATCAAAAGAGAGGACCCTAGAAAGTGGTATTAGATCTTAGGTTTGATTAGTATACAGGTACAATAGGATCTATGGATAAATGATAACATGGATGTTGAACATAACATGAATGATATGCATACTGACTGAAGTCACTAGTCGACTACTATGGTCAAGCATATGAGCATTGAGATATGCTAGTATGAAACTATCTGTTGTACTTCTTCAGTTTGCATTGACCAATCATCTAGATGAAGATATTTTGGGAGTAGAATAAGTTACATTATGGAATAGGAGTATAAATTGGGGAAAGAGAATCAATTTTATGATTGAATACGGAACCTAATAAAAGATGAATTTTTTTTATCAATATATGAATGAAGATAAATAATTATGAAGTCAATTCCTAATACATTTGAATATGAGTGCGAATTTAAAAAAATCGAGAATTAATAATGATATATCAATAAAATAAACTTCTATATGAAGAAATCAATGGGTGAAAATGAATAATGATGTATGAGATACGTAAATTGGTTTGATAAGGAATGTTCAAGAATATGTGATGCACCATTGAAATGATTTATTAATGTTATTTTTAAAGTAAACCATAATACTAAAAAGGTAGATGTTGATGATGATATCAAGAGACAAGGTATGCATCAAATACTAGTAAATTTAGAATTTTAGTGTGATGGATTTAAAAGTAAGAAAATAGTGTAATAAGGAAGAAACATAACTTGGAGAAAATGCTAAAAAGTTCTTGAGAGAGATCCATGATTTGATGTTATGATATTCTTTCAATTTTTTTTAAAATTTCAGGATGGACTCTTATAAGGAGGGAGAATTTTTAATGATTTGTTTCATCTCAGTCATCTAACTAAAATTTAGTTGGTTGATCACATACTTAACTAGAGTGATCAATGTTTAAGCTCGATTAATGATGATAGTAAAATATGATGTTTTAAAAGTGATGACAAATCTAAGAATGTTTTTATTTTGTATTCTTAGGGTTTGAGAAGTGAAAGAGCTAGTCAGCTAAAATTAAAAATTTGATAGGGTATGAATACAAATGTGATAAATATAGTGGTGTAGTGAATGATTTTTCGTATATTATATGTAAATCTAATTTATTTGTTTGGGTATATGTTATATAATTCAAATATGAGTTTTTTTTAATATTTGAGAATTTTTGAATTTTTAATGGACATGTTGGTCAACCATGTTTCTCTAGAGAAAACTCAACCGACCACATGCACTGTAGAATAGAAGTCTAGTGTTGATTTTTATTTATTTATAAAAAAATCCAAATGAGAAATTTTAAGAATAACTTGGAAACTAAATTTTAGGCAACATACTACAATTTTTATACTTTTTGGTGGGAAAGGAAAAAAAGTTGGCCTATATGTGCAACATGCATTCGGAAAGTTGTAGTGATATATGAGATGCTTCTTGTGAATCTCTACAAAATATTTTCAATAAAACACTCCAAGAGGGCGCTGACCAGGATACTGCACAGCCTGGTGGTGTCAAGGAGGATAAGGTGTTGTTTAGCAGAGCAAGGAAGGAGGATGTGTCAACCAATAGAGATGTTCGAGATGTTGGAGCCATTTTAGAGGGAAGCTAGCCCTCAGGCGTCCTCCCCCTCGGTAGCATAAACAATCATGAATGTGTGGTATCTAGTTTTACTTTTAGTTACCCATATTGTAAGGACCCTGACCTTCGTTTAGGGTTTATCCAGTTTGCTTTGCTTAACCATGATGCTTAGTTGCTTGCTAATCACCTTTAGTGGTGATTAGAGTTTGTTGGTGCTTTGTTGAGAGTTGGAGGTGCTACTTGCAATTAACCCAAGTCTAGGGTTTGTGGGCAAGTTTGTCACCTTGTGAGGTGTTCCTCCCTCTCCTTGCTTCCTCTGGTGTTGAGAGGAAGGGTTGGGCTCGTTGCTTGAGTTGCCTTGGGCTTCAATGAGCTTGTTGGGCCTTGTGGTGTGTTGCCTTTGCCTCTTTGGACCTTGTGTCGGGCAAGAGTGTGCTTGTGTCGACCTAGGTGTGTCGTCTTGTAGTGTGTCAGCCTGTGGTGTGTCGGCCTAGGGAGTGTGTCGGCCTTGGTGTTGGTGTGTGTATCGCCCATGGACCCTTTGACCCTCTTTGACCTCGTTTGTGTCACCACTAGTGGACACTTGGTGTTTGATGCTTGCATGTGGCAATGGCCTTGGATATGTGTTTAGGGCATGTTGGAGTGGTGGCTTTGCTCATGGACAAGTGTCCCTAGGTGGGTGACACCTTGCCTTTTCTTTCCTTGGTTTCTCCTCCATCCTCTTCTATATATGTGTTCCCTTTCTCTTGCTAAGGATCCCTTTAGTTCCTTAGTTTCCCCTCTTCTTTGGTGCACGACACCCCTCTTCCTTTGCAAGCTTGGTGGTCGATCCTTGCCTTGGAGTCTCCTTCTTCCTCTAGTGGTGGCCGAACCCTAGAGTGCCTTGCTCTCCTTCTTGTGGTGGTGCTTGGAGCTAGGAGCTTGGAGCTTGCTTAAGGCGGGTTACATAACTCCTAACCCTAACTATACTACCTCTTCTATGTTCTTGTTTATATGTTGTTTATGATCGGCTATGTGTGTTGTTAGTTTAGTTTCTTGCTTAGTTGTACCTTGTTGGCCGAAACTATGTTCTAGGGTTTCTTGTTGAGCAACACCCCTCTCCCTCCTTGGTCTAGAGAAGTGAGCCTGAACTCTAGTATCATGGGCAATACTCCTCTCTTGTTTAAGTTGAGAGGTGAGCTTGTGTTCTAGTTGCTTGAGCAACACCCTTTTCTAACCAAAGATTTGAGAGGTGAGCTTTGTGGTGGTTGTAGACCTTTGTTAGGGTTGATATTTGTGTTGCCTGATTGGTGATAAGAACCTAGGCAAGACCCCTCTCTCTTGGTTGTTGAGAGGTGAGCCATTTTCTTGATCCATTAGGATTTTGGTGCCCTTTGTGCTTGTGGTTGGTGGCGACCTTGTTGGGTTGCTTTTCTTTGCCCGATATGGGGTTGGTGGTGATGCTCCCGATATCCCTCTTTGGCCTAGAGATTTGGACGTTATGTTGTGGTGTTGTGTCGGGCGTCACACACCTGGTCCTACCTTGTTGTGTCGGGTGTCACACCATGATAAGTACCCTGCCCGACACCCTTAACCTCGTTATACCTTGATGTTGTGAAGCTTTCCTAGCTAGTTCTGTGGTGAGCGTCTCCCCTGGCCCTGGCCTTGTGTGTTGGCCGATAGATGAGGTTAGCTAGCCGGACGACATGCTTTCCTTGTTGTCATTTGAGGTTGTGCCCTGGTCTTTATACCTAGATGAGTAGAATGTTGGTCGTTACCCTTGTGTGTCAGGCGTCACACATGGTTGTGTCCTCTTCCTGATACGCCTAGTTCAGGTGGTAGCCTTGTGTCCGTACCTTGGACGTTATGAAGTATGTGGCAAGCTGGTGTTGGGCGTCATGGCGTTGTGGTGATGCCCGACAGAGTGTCGCCTAGTATCCCCAGTCGTTGCATATGGATGTCTGATGAGCGACACACCCATAGGCTCAGTTACCCGATAGGCTTTGTGGCCGTTGTACCCTTGATACCCGACGCAGCATTGCACGACTTGAGGTGCACGACACGCGTTGCTCGATACATATGAGTGCACGAGATGGCTTGGTTCCTCGTTGCCTGATATATGTGGTAGCCCGATACCTTGCTGTGTGCTTGGCCGATATGTAGCTGGTTGCTTGACCGTTATGTGGTGGGAGTGTTGGGCAATATGGGATAGTACCCTACCTGATACTACCTTTGGTGAGGGTGCCCTACCCGTCACACCTTTAGGTGAGGGTAGTGGGCACTTCTAGGAAACCAATATGTTAAGCTCTTGTTTCTTGTTATCACGTTTTGTTTATGATGGTGACCCTTTATATGCTTAATGGTAGTAAGGTAATTAATATGGTTATGATCATCTTGAATTATAGATAGAATGTTGAGTAAATGATAAGCATATAAGATGCCTTGCATGATGATATGACCTATGTCTATGGTCATAGGTTGAGGCACCCATGATAAAGCATATGATCATCAATGTCACCCTATATTGAATAATATGATTCTTCTGTCAATCCATGATGACTGTGCATACTCACCATGCAGGTGTTTCATACAGATGCATAGCCAGGTAAAGGGCTATGATATATATATATATATATATATATATATATATATATATATATATATATATATATATATATATATATATATATGTTTGAGTAACACTGCTTTGATGGTTACTCTTGATGATGAGATAACATGCATGATGTGCTTTGGTCTGAGGACCTGAGTTTGTCTAAAGTGCCCAGTTGAGGTGTTATCCTCTGATGATGATCTGGGATTGATATCCCAAGTGATGAGAATGCATGTTGAGGCAGTGGTTTCTTGTGATGGGGGATTGAGATCCCGAAATAGCATGATGGTGGCAATAATAGTGTAGTTTTATGTTATGCATGTGTTACAACTTGGTTGCCTCAACAATCCACTTAAAATATACTAACTAATCATAGTGGGACATATCATGTAGTTTGCTCTGACCATAGATCCATCATCGTCAGGAGCTGGTGATGGTGAAACGGGTTCTCCTGCGGGTTAACCCGGAGCGCATATTGTTGAATATGTGAGGTTTCTCCTAGCCTAAAATAGTGAAGATTTGAGTGCAGTTGCGGTTGCAGACTCGGGATATGTATAGAGCATGGTGAACAGACCCATTGCTCAGGATATGTGATATGGGAGCATGAATGCGTTCATGGCTCAGAGCATGTTGAATAGGCCCGTGGCTCAGTTTCACTAGCGTCGAGACCTGTACCGAGGTGGGCTAGGCAGAGGGTAGCCTGCGGGAGCTGACCCTGTGGCTGAGGCCACTTAAGCACGAGACTACGGTCCTACTTGTGTTGTACTCGTGCACTGACCACAAGGTGAGAGGTTGTGGAGTCCGTCTCTTCCATTGACCTTGTATGGAACCGACTCCGGGTTTCACAGCTGTCGGTTGGATTTGGGCGGTACGGCTCACTTCCTCAGGGCATAATAATACGTAATCCATCCGAATAGAATTTATTGCTTAAAGCAAAATACGGAACATTGATTGAAGCCTTGCTTGTGTAGTTAATCTTGTTATACTTGCAGTTGATTATACGTTCCTTATGTTATGTGGTAAGATCTTATAAATCTTATATTGTTAATCATGTTCCATAAAGAGATATTGGATTATATGCCTTCCGTACATCTGGTAAGCCTGATGGTATGAATAGACTTGCTATATAGACTGCTCTTGTTGTACCTTTTACCAGTTATCTCTTGCTTTTTGCTTTATCTTTCTGAGGTTTTTGTAGTTTCGGCGGAGAGTTATGTTTCTCGCTGGGACTTATGTTTCTTGTTGGGACTGTGTGTCTCACCCCGCTGGTTTGTAATCTTTTTAGGTGGTCGAGCTAGACGTAGTGGTGGTCACGGAGTTGCGGCAGAGCAGCAAGAAGAGAAGTAGAAGGCAAGGGACGAACATTCTGTTGTTTTGGTTGTTCTGTAGTAAAGTCTAGAGTCATCCCTGTACTCTCAGGTCCTTGGGGGTATTTTCACATTGTTTCACGATGTATAGCTGATGATGGTTTGTATATCCTACTACTGGCCGGATGTGGGCCGTTCTGTATGTACTAACAGGTGATGAACTCATGTCATGGCTAGACAGCTGATCCCCTAAGCTGTAGACACGTGTCAAGATCTTGTACATGTTTATATAACCTATTTTCCTTGCAGGATGAGGACCTAAATGTAATCATTTCTCAATTTATCTACGTTCTTCAATCAATTTTAATTAACTCGTATTTTTGGTAATTAGTGGTTTATGGTGTTCTCCGCACGTTTTCACGTAACACCTCGCTGTCTGTGTGATAGTGGGATGTGTTGCCACAAGTTTGGTATCAGAGCTTTAGGTTCGCTGAGTCTACAGGGATTTAGGACTAGGTTGTGTCTGTTCATGTGAATTTTCCAGATTTTCTTACCATCGTCTTCTACCCTCAGCGGAAGAAAAGCCAAGATGTCTGGAAACCATGAAGAACACGCTGCCGAGAACAGCGATGCTGCATCAGTTGATGGAGCTTTTGGTCGGGCACATGAAGATCGGATGCCTGAGGTCCCCCAAACTGACCCAGCTATTTTTGAACACCCTACCTATCAATAGCTTGTGGGGCAGATGATGGCTACGATGAATCTTATGGTAGAAAGATTGTCAGTGCCTCCGCTAAGAGCACAGGCTCCCCATGGTAAAACATCGGGTATTGGGAGGACCTTTGAGCGGCTTTGTTGAGTCGGAGCTTCAGATTATGCTAGAATGACTGATCCAGCGGATGCAGATCTGTGGCTGACAAGTCTTGAGAAGGCTTTCCGGATCCTCGACATCCCCGAAGCAAACAAAGTAAAGCATGATGTCTACCTTCTGAAAGGTAGTGCTGGTCACTGGTGGACCATCAAGGAGGAGAAGCGTCCTGGTGAGGTGATCGGTTGGGAAGTTTTTCGGCACAAGCTCGTTAGCAGATATTTTCTGAAGATGTATCTGGATGAGAAGATCAGTCAGTTTGAGAGCCTGCGCCAAGGAACGATGAACATCACCGAGTATGAGGCCAAGTTCATGGACCTGTTTAGGTTTTGTCCTCACATGACAGCAACAGATGAGGAGCAGATCAGATGTTTTGAGAAGGGTCTGAGTGCTGAGCTGACAACACCTGTTTCTGTGTTGGAGAACTGTGAGTGGTTTGCTACATTTGTGGAATCTATCTGGAGGATTGAACGATCATTAAGGGAGAAAAGAGAATTCATGTCTAAGAAGAGGCCTACTCAGTTCCAGGGACAGAGGTTTGGTGGCTTCAAGAAGCCAAGGTTTTTAGCACCTTCTGTGATGAGAGGCTCCAGTGTACCATCACAGTGGCCTCCGAGTAAGGGAAGAGGTTATGTTTCTTCACCATCAAAGGCACATAGTACAGCTTCAGTGGCAGTGACAGGCCATCTAGGCCACGATTCGAAGATAGGGTATGCCATCTGTGTGGTCAGACTGGGCATTTCAAGTTAAATTGCCCAAGTAGGGATGTTGAAGTGACGCAGTAGCTGAGACAGAATCAACAAGGGTCAGATAGACAATAGCCCAATAGTATCAGATGGCGAGGACGTGGTCAGGCGTCACAAGTGGGATCGTCTGCTCAAGGAAGCAGAGGACATGGACAGCAAGCAACGGCTCGATTCTATGTTATGAGTCAGCCAGAGGCGATAGTCAACCCGCGAGTAGTTACAGGTCAGATGGAGCTATTTCATTCTGATATGTCTTCTTCTTGCTTTATATCTGTTCTGGTTGACCCAGGTGCTACACACTCTTTTATCACCTATAGTATGCTTGAAAACTGTCGTTTACCTGTTAGTTGTAAGAAAGATAGCTTGTTGTTAGAAACCCCTCTTGATGGTTCCTCGATGCTTCGAGAAGAGTGTCCATCTTGTGTCTTATCTTTTTCGGGACACAGTATACGAGTGGATCTTATACCACTTGATATGCATGGTTTCGATGTGATCCTTGGGATAGATACCTTAGAGAAGTATAAGGTTGTTTTGGACTGTGGTTCCAAGCAGGCTGTGTTTGATGATGACGGTAAGAAGTGGATCTTCCAAGGAGATAGGAAGATTCTTCTGACGTGTCTGGTATCAGCTATGGTGGCAGAAAAGTTGTTACGACAAGGATGTAAGGCGTTCTTAGCTCACGTTGTGGATACCAAGGTGAAAGGTCCTAGCCTTGAGGAGGTGACAGTTGTCTGAGAGTTTGCAGATGTGTTTCCTGATGAGTTCCCCGGTGTTCCTCCACCCCGAGAGATTGATTTCGAGATCAATATGGTTCTAGGAACACAACCAGTTGCACAAACACCGTATAGGATGGCTCTAGTAGAGATGGTAGAGCTTAAGAAACAGTTACAAGAGTTACTGGAGAAGGGTTTCATCCGACCAAGTACATCGCCTTGGGGTGCTCCAGTGTTGTTTGTTAAGAAGAAGGACGGGTCGATGCAGTTATGTATAGATTACCGGTAGTTGAACAAGGTCACGATCAAGAACAAGTACCCGTTGCCAAGGATAGATGATCTGTTCGATCAGTTGTGTGGTGCTACTATGTTTTCAAAGATCGACCTACGGTCCGGATATCATCAGTTGAGGATTAAGGCGGATGACATACCAAAGTCAGCTTTTAGGATGAGAAGGAGTCAAAGTGGACCCAAAGAAGGTGGAGTCTGTTGCAGAATGGGAACAACCGAAGACGCCGATAGAAGTTTGTAGTTTCCTAGGATTAGCAGGATACTACCAGAGGTTTATCAAGGACTTCAGTGCGATTGCGTTGCCGATGACGAAGTTGACTAGAAAGGATGTACCTTTTGTCTGGAATGACCATTGTCAACAAGCCTTCGAATGTTTAAAGGAGAAGTTGACTAGTGCTCCAGTGCTAGTGTTGCTAGAGCCTGGAAAGGGCTATGTTGTTTTCTGTGATGCTTCCAAGAAAAGTCTAGGTTGTGTGCTGATGCAGGAAGATCATGTGGTTTCTTTTGTTTCGCGAAAGCTTAAGAAACACGAGGAGAACTATCTGACACATGACTTGGAGTTGGTAGCAGTGGTTCATGCGCTAAAGATTTGGAGACACTATCTTTACGGAGAGGTATGCCATATCTTTACAGATCATAAGAATATGAAGTACATCTTTTCACAGAATGAACTAAACATGCGACAACACCGATGGATGGAGCTAATCAATGATTACGACTGCACCATCGAGTATCATCCTGGTAAGGCGAACGTGGTAGCTGATGCGCTTAGCCGAAAGTCTTCTTCTGTCTCCACAAAGAAGGCACAGTTGAGCTCCTTGGTATGCCATAGATGGGATATGTTTGTTACCTTGCGGCAGATGAATGTGCAGATGGAAGTTTCCTTGTTAGCTGGACTTTTAGCACATATGCAAGTCAAGCCTACGTTGAGACAGCAGATCAAAGATGCATAGCAAATAGATGATACCGTACAATAGATCATATCAGAGTTTGGCAGCGAAAAGCGTGATGGGTTCCATGAGTCCGAGGATGGGATAGTTTGCTATCAAGATAGGATGGTGGTCCCCGATGCTGATGATCTGAGGAAGCTAGTACTTGAAGAAGCACACACGTCGATGTATGATATGCATCCAGGTGTCACCAAGATGTATCATAGTATGAAGGACTTGTATTGGTGGCCCAGCTTGAAGAAAGATGTAGCTGAGTTTGTGGCTAGGTGTGCGATATGTCAGCAAGTCAAGGCTGAACATCAGAAGTCGGTAGGTACATTGCAACCCCTGCCGATACCGTAGTGGAAATGGGATCATATAACCATGGATTTCATAGTTGGTCTGCCCAGGACAACTAGGAATCATGATTCCATTTGGGTGATAGTGGACAGATTGACGAAGTCTGCCCATTTCATACCTATAAAGACAATGTATATTGCCGAGAAGCTTGCTCGAGTATACATATATGAGATAGTGCGGTTGCACAGTGTGCCAGTAATGATAGTTTTCGACAGAGGTCCACAGTTCCCGAGTCGTTTCTGGGAACAGTTGCACAAAGCGTTGGGAACGCAGTTGAGGTTCAGTACCACCTTCCACCCGCAGACAGATGGACAGTCTGAGAGAACTATTTAGACTTTGTAAGATCTCCTTCGAGCTTGTGTTTTGCAGTTCCTAGGCAGTTGAGACGTACATCTCGGTTTGATAGAGTTTGCTTACAACAATAGTTATCAACGGAGCATTGACATGGCTCCTTATGAGGCCTTATATGGCAGGAAGTGCAGATCTCCATTGGTTTGGTATGAGTCTGGTGAGTACCAGCTTTTGGATCCTGAGTTAGTACAACAGATAATAGAAAAGATCAAAGTGATACAACAACAGCTGAAAGCGACACAGGACAGGCAAAAGTCTTACACAGACAATCATTGATGACCTTTGGAGTTCCAGGTAGGAGACAAAGTGTATCTTAAAGTCTCACCGTGGAAAGGTGTGCTAAGGTTTGGCCGGAAGGGTAAGCTAGCACCCAGATACATGGGGCCATACCCGGTCATAGCACGTATGGGCAAGGTAGCTTACGAGTTGGAGCTGCCGCCAGAGTTACATAGGTTGCATCCAGTGTTCCATGTCAGTATGTTGAAGAAAAGTCATCCAGATTCAGGAACAGTGATACAGCCAGTCGAAGTTGAGCTTGATGAATATGTGACCTACGAGGAAGGTCATGTGACGATCCTTGACAGAAGAGTTAAGAAGCTAAAGAGAAAGGATCTGGTTCTTGTAAAGGTTCTTTGGCATCATCGTGGTGTTGAGGAAGCCACATGGGAGCTTGAGGAAGAGATGAAGAGGAAGTATCCCTCGCTTTTCTCTTCAGATTTTGAGGGGAAAATCCCTTTGTAGAGGGTTATATCTTGTAAGGACCCTGACCTCCGTTTAGGGTTTATCCAGTTTGCTTTGCTTAACCCTGATGCTTAGTTGCTTGCTAATCACCTTTAGTGGTGATTAGGGTTTGTTGGTGCTTTGTTGAGAGCTGCAGGTGCTACTTGCAATTAACCCAAGTCTAGGGTTTGTGGGCAAGTTTGTCACCTTGTGAGGTGTTCCTCCCTCTCCTTGCTTCCTCTGGTATTGAGAGGAAGGGTTGAGCTCATTGCTTGAGTTGCCATGGGCTTGGATGAGCTTGTTGGGCCTTGTGGTGCGTTGCCTTTGCCTCTTTGGACCTTGTGTTGGGCAAGAGTGTGCTTGTGTCGACCTAGGTGTGTCGGCCTATAGTGTGTCGGCCTGTGGTGTGTCAGCCTAGGGAGTGTGTCGGCCTTAGTGTGGGTGTGTGTATCGCCCATGGACCCTTTGTCCCTCTTTGACCTCATTTGTATCACCACTAGTGGACACTTGGTGTTTGATTCTTGCATGTGGCAATGGCCTTGGACATGTGTTTAGGGCATGTTGAAGTGGTGGCTTTACTCATGGACAAGTGTCCCTAGGTGGGTGACACCTTGCCTTGTCTTTCCTTGGTTTCTCCTCCATCCTCTTCTATATATGTGTTCCCTTTCTCTTGCTAAGGATCCCTTTAGTTCCTTAGTTTCCCCTCTTCTTTGGTGCACGACACCCCTCTTCCTTTGCAAGCTTGGTGGCTGATCCTTGCCTTGGAGTCTCCTTCTTCCTCTAGTGGTGGCCGAACCCTAGAGTGCCTTGCTCTCCTTCTTGTGGTGGTGCTTGGAGCTAGGAGCTTGGAGCTTGCTTAAGGCGGGGTACATAACTCCTAACCCTAACTATACTACCTCTTCTATGTTCTTGTTTGTATGTTTTTTATGATCGGCTATGTGTGTTGTTAGTTTAGTATCTTGCTTAGTTGTACCTTGTTGGCCGAAACTATGTTCTAGGGTTTCTTATTGAGCAACACCCCTCTCCCTCCTTGGTCTAGAGAAGTGAGCCTAAACTCTAGTATCATGGGCAATACTCCTCTCTCGTTTAAGTTGAGAGGTGAGCTTATGTTCTAGTTGCTTGAGCAACACCCTTTTCTCACCAAAGATTCGAGAGGTGAGCTTTGTGGTGGTTGTGGACCTTTGTTAGGGTTGATCTTTGTGTTGCCTGATTGGTGATAAGAAGCTAGGCAAGACCCCTCTCTCTTGGTTGTTGAGAGGTGAGCCATTTTCTTGATCCATTAGGGTTTTGGTGCCCTTTGTGCTTGTGGTTGGTGGCAACCTTGTTGGGTTGCTTTTCTTTGCCTGATATGGGGTTGGTGGTGATGCTCCCGATATCCCTCTTTGGCCTATAGCTTTGGACGTTATGTTGCGGTGTTGTGTCGGGTGTCACACACCTGGTCCTACCTTGTTGTGTCGGGCGTCACACCATGATAAGTACCCTTCCCGACACCCTTAACTTCGTTATACCTTGATGTTTTGAAGCTTTGCTAGCTAGTTCTGTGGTGGGCATCTCCCCTGGCCCTGGCCTTATGTGTTGGCCGATAGATGAGGTTAGCTAGTTGGACGACATGCTTTCCTTGTTGTCATTTGAGGTTGTGCCCTGGTCGTTATGCCTAGATGAGTAGAATTTTGGTCGTTACCCTTGTGTGTTGGGCATCACACATGGTTGTGTCCTCCGCCCGATAAGCCTGGTTCAGGTGGTAGCCTTGTGTCTGTACCTTGGATGTTATGGAGTATCTGGCTAGCTGGTGTCGGGTGTCATGGCGTTGTGGTGATGCCCGACAGAGTGTCGCCTAGTATCCCCAGCCGTTGCATATGGATGCCTGATGAGCGACACGCCCATAGGCTCAGTTACCCGATAGACTTTGTGGCTGTTGTACCCTTGATACCCGACGCAGCGTTGCACGACTTGAGGTGCACGACACGCATTGCTCGATACACATGAGTGCATGAGATGGCTTGATTCCTCGTTGCCCGATATATGTGGTAGCCTGATACCTTGTTGTGTGCTTGGCCGATATGTAGTTGGTTGCTTGACCGTTATGTGGTGGGAGTGTTGGGCGATATGGGATAGTACCCTGCCCGATACTACCTTTGGTGAGGGTACCCTACCCGTCACACCTTTTGGCGAGGGTAGTGGGCACTTCTAGGAAACTGATATGCTAAGCTCTTGTTTCTTGTTATCACGTTTTGTTTATGATGGTGACCCTTGATATGCTTAATGGTAGTAAGGTAGTTAATATGGTTATGATCATCTTGAATTATATATAGAATGTTGAGTAAATGATAAGCATATAAGATGCCTTGCATGATGATATGACCTATGTCTATGGTCACAGGTTGAGGCACGTATGATAAAGCATATGATCATTAATGTCACCCTATATTGAACAATATGATTCTTCTGTCAATCCATGATGATTGTGCATACTCACCATGCAGGTGTTTCATACAGATGCATAGCCAGGTAAAGGGCTATGATATATATATATATATATATGTTTGAGTAACACTACTTTGATGGTTACTCTTGATGATGAGATAACATGCATGATGTGCTTTGGTCTGAGGACCTGAGTTTGTCTAAAGTGCCTAGTTGAGGTGTTATCCTCTGATGATGATCTGGGATTGATATCCCAAGTGATGAGAATGCCTGTTGAGGCAGTGGTTTCTTGTGACGGGGGATTGAGATCCCGGAATAGCATGATGGTGGCAATAATAGTGTAGTTTTATGTTATGCATGTGTTACAACTTGGTTGCCTCAACAATCCACTTAAAATATGCTAACTAATCATAGTGGAACATATCATGTAGTTTGCCCTAACTATAGATCCATCATCCTCAGGAGCTGGTGATGGTGAAACGGGTTCTCCTGCGGGTTAACCCGGAGCACATATTGTTGAATATGCGAGGTTTATCCTAGCCTAAAATAGTGAGGATTCGAGTGCAACTACGGTTGCAGTCTCGGGATATGTATAGAGCATGGTGAACAGGCCCATGGCTCAGGATATGTGATATGGGAGCATGAATGTGTTCATGGCTCAGAGCACGGTGAACATGCTCGTGGCTCAGTTTCACTAGCATCGAGACCTGTACCGAGGCGGGCTAGGCAGAGGGTAGCCTGCGGGAGCTGACCCTGTGGCTGAGGCCACTTAAGAACAAGACTGCGGTCCTACTTGTGTTGTACTCGTGCACTGACCACGAGGTGGGAGGTCGTGGAGTCCGGCTCTTCCATTGACCTTGTATGGCACCGGCTCCGGGTTTCGCAGCCATCGGTTGGATCTGGGCGGTACGGCTCACTTCCTTAGGGCATAATAATACGTAATCTAACCGAATAGAATTTATTTCTTAAAGCAAAATATGGAACATTGATTGAAGCCTTGCTTGTGTAGTTAATCTTGTTATACTTGTAGTTGCTTATACGTTCCTTATGTTATGTGGTAAGATCTTATAAATCTTATCTTGTTAATCATGTTCCATAAAGAGATATTGGATTATATGCCTTCCGTACATCTGGTAAGCTTGATAGTATGGATAGCCTTACTATATAGACTGCTCTTGTTGTACCTTTTACCAGTTATCTACTTCTTTTTGCTTTATCTTTCTGAGGTTTTTGTAGTTTCGGCGGGGAGTTATGTTTCTCGCTGGGACTGTGTGTCTCACCCCACAGGTTTGTAACCTTTTTAGGTGGTCGAGCTAGACGTGGAGGTGGTCGCAGAGTTGCGGCCGAGCAGCAAGAAGAGCATTAGAAGGCAAGGGACGGACATACTACTGTTTTGGTTATTTTGTAGTAAAGTCTAGAGTCATCCATGTACTCTCAGATCCTTGGGGGCGTTTTGACGTTGTTTCACGATGTATAGCTGATGATGTTTTGTATATCCTATTGCTGGCCGGATGTGGGTCGTTCTGTATGTACTAACAGGTAATGAACTCATGTGATGGCTAGATAACTGATCCCCTAAGCTGTGGACACGTGTCAAGATCTTGTACATGTTTATATAACATGTTTTCCTTGCAGGATGAGGACCTAAATGTAATCATTTCTCAATTTATCTGTGTTCTGCAATCGGTTTTAATTAACTCGTGTTTTTGGTAATTAGTGGTTTATGGTGTTCTCCGCACGTTTTCACGTAACACCTCGCTGTCTGTGTGATAGTGGGATGTGTTGCCACACATATGATAAAGAACTATTATACCTTCACCCGTAGGGAGCAGTATGTGTATTTCACACGCCTGCAAAACCGCCCCCTACGGTCTACCAACCTGTCATCCCACCTTCTCTCCTCCACACTCCACTAGCCTTCCCCCTACTCCCTATACCCTACCCCCTACAAACCCCATTCTCTCTCACTCTCCCTCTCTCTCACGTAGACCTGCCACACCCTCTCTCTCTATCTCTCTCTCTCTCTCACACACACACACATAGAGACATGCCACCTCTTATTGTGTTAATGCGCCCGATTATGGTGCTAATGTACCCAGGCACGGTCATAATGCACCCAGTTCATATATGCACATAACAAAAATGAACACAAATCTTAACATAATACTTTTAATATTATTAGTAAAACACTAATTAATGGTGCTAATGCACCCAATGTGGTACTAATGTGTACAATTCTTAGGATACACACATAACATAAAATCAACACCCACAATCAAGACAAAGCACCCCCAATTTGGAATTGAATGGACCTAAATTGGACTTGAATGTGCTCAATTCAAACTTGATTGTGTCAATTAGTACTGCAATGTGCCTATTTGTCAGTGCATCATCATTGTCGTCGTCATCATCATCATCGCCATCTTTTGCTTCTTCTTCCTTTTCTTCTTCTTCTTGATTGCACCCAGTTTCACATGTATTGCACTCAGTTTGACATGTATCACACTCACAATCAATTCAATGCACCCAGTTTAGATTTGAATATGTTCGGTTCGGACTTGAGCTCAGTTTGGACTTGAATGTGCCCATCTTGGACTTGAATGCACCCAATTCAGATGTGATTGCGCCCAGTTAGTGGGATAATGCGCCTACTTTTTGGTACACCGTCATTCATCATCATCATCATCTTCGTCTTCTTTTTCTTTTTCTTCTTCATATTTTTTATTGCACCCAATTTCACATCATCACCATCATCATCATCATCTTCTTCTTCTTGATTGCAACCAGTTACACATGTATTGCGCCCAGTTTGACATGTATCACGTTCAAAATAAATCCAATGCGTCAAGTTTGGAGTTCAACCCAATTCAGACTTGATTGTGCCTATTTTAGACTTGAATGCACCCAATCCAGATGTGATTGTGCCCAGATAGTGTTGTAGTGTGCCTACTTCGGTGCATCACCATCCATTATCATCTTATATTC
Organism: Alisma plantago-aquatica; assembly: GCA_963693085.1. NCBI lineage: Eukaryota > Viridiplantae > Streptophyta > Magnoliopsida > Alismatales > Alismataceae > Alisma > Alisma plantago-aquatica. Next base: position 243,357,425 of record OY856414.1, on the reverse strand, counting down.
TTCTTCTTCTTTTCTTCTTCATTGTTTTGATTGCACCCAGTTTTGCATGTATTACGTTCAATTTGACATGTATCGCACCGACAATCAATCCAATACACCCAGTTTAGACTTGAATGTGTCTAGTTCGGCCTTGAGCCCAGTTTGAACTTTATTGCGCCTAGTTCGGATGTGATTGCACTAAATTAGTATCCTATCACTTTTCTTCTACCATCATCATCATCGTCGTCGTTGTCATTTTCTTCTTTTTCTTCTACCATATAATATGAATGCACCTACTTGTTTTACAATGCACCATGTTTCACATGTAATACATTTAGTTTGAAATATGAATGCACATAAATTTATGTATCGTATTTTTTTTTTCAAAATATGTCAATATTAGTCTTGTTAGATTATATTTTTTTAATGAATCTATCAGTGTTTATTTTGTAAAAAAATATATTACGGAGTAAAAGGTACATGTGAAACAAATTTCTATCTCTTATTTTTTCTCTCTTACTTCCCTCCCCTCTATTTGCCTTTATTGTGCTATTATATGCATTATTGACTAAAAAAACAATCACTTTGGCCATTTATTGCAGCATACAGTCTGTTGTCTGCAAAATCGGGCTCAGGTCTGCATCAAAACTGCAATCAGTGGGTCCGGGGTAGTAGAAAACTATTTTGGACTATGCTTGAAACGCGCTTGAGGGAGTAGAGCGCGTTACACACTCATTTTTGTATGAGAAAAGGCTAGTTAGCCGTATGAAAATAAAATAGCTAAGCATGGAGTTACGCGTAGGGCCTCAACTATAAGGCTGTATTTGGTACATAGTGATAAAATTGATGGTGATGGTGATAGTGATGGTGTTGTTTGGTAACATGTGCATGGTGATAGGGATAGTGATGGTGAAAAATTTTAAAAATGTTGTTTGTTACATGGTTATAGTGATGATGAGGGAATTTTTTTTATTTATTAAAAACACCCTACACAAGTAAGAATCATATTTATTAGAACGTTTTTTTTGTACATTTGTCTAAATAAGTACTTGAGTCTTGAAAAAAACTTCTTTCACCACGATTCACCATATTTTTTATGGGGACAAAAATAGATCAAAATTCACCATTGATTCACCATGATTCTCTATCACCATGGTAAACAAATAACATTTTTTTTTCACCATCATTCCCTATCACCATGATTCACTATGTAACAAACGCAACCTAAATGGTTTTGCGCATACGAGATGTGTACCAAGAAAAGACAACTCTCGGTATTGTAATAAATACTTACCTTGTCAATTCATAACCAACTAATGCGGGGCAGGGGAAAGGCTCCCCATGGATGTAGGCATTGTCACGCACGCCCTTTTCCCTTCGGTCGTGCACTTCACCTGGCCGCTTAGCGTCCAAGTCCAACGCTACAATCATTGGTTGGACATTTGTTTGCCTTGGCCATATATGTGTATCTGAATGCAGCTTGATTGCTTTCATACGGAATATCATTGCAATGTAGGACTTTGCCAGCTTATAATGTGTTGTGCCTATATTTGGCAGATGGTGAAACTAGTTGGTTTTGTTATTTCGGGCATGTGCTCCTGTGAAAGAATATGAGATGAAGGGAAGGACGCAAACAACGTATAATGAAGACAAGATCTAAGACTTCGTGCAACGTATGAGATGATTTTTATATCATTGTTTACACACAAATATTTTTTTTGTGTGTCTAAGTTATTATATTGCGGATGAACTAATATTTTGACCATTCTCTATATCATTCAATTATCAAAAGCAAACAATAATTGATAGTATGACACATCAACAACTATTATGTCTGTAGATGAATAGTACATATGAATCATGTTTCAAAAGTTAAGACAAAGAGCAATGTAAAAATAAATCAAACGAGAGACGAAAAAAATATTGACACATATTAAAAAATATACTTTTATAAGTACAATACTTATTTATCGGTTGACTATATAGTTATGATTGAACACTCGGTTTCATCGTGAAAAGATTAATTGAATGATAATGCATAAGAATCTATTAAAACTTAACATATTGGTCACATAAGGCTATCATTTATAAGAAAGTTGATTTTTTTCACGAAATCTACGCGCTGCGTACCTCTGGAATGTGACTCTGTAAAGAGAGAAGCGTTAAACATGATCTTTTAATGATGCGTCTCGTCAGAATATAGGCTTGTCAAACTATGGTAACTCCAGTGTAAAAAGACCGGAAATGAAACCAAAAAGAAAAGTTTGAGATATTGTACCAGCCGACTGGCTGGTGATCAGAGGTGGAGGCAGAACTTAGCTAAAGGGTGGGCACCTTGTTGCTATAGGTGAATGAGTAGGGCACCAAACACAATATTACATGTATTTTCTCTAAAATCTATATTAAAAATACTTTGATCAATGTACATTTTGACAAACACAGGTGGGGCCCGTACCCACCTGTGCCTCCATGTGGCTACGCCACTGCTGGTGATGCTATTCTCTAAGTCAGTGAACCTCCGGACTGGTTTCCTTTGTTCTTGGGCACCCGACAGGAGAATTTCTGATAGAAGCAGATGGTGCCTGCGGCTGAGGCTGCGGCTCTGACTTTGAATCTGTGGTAGCCGGTGGTGGCTATTTGCGGATTGCTAGTCTTCCTTGCCGCTTACAGTTTGTTATGGAAGTGCATCGGTTACTCACATGCATAAAATTAATTTAGTCCCAGACTTTTCCGTTTCAGTCTTCACCTATTCCTAATTTTCTATAACAATTATGGCATGGACAGACAAGGTCACAAGAGTCTCGGTAGTCCACTGATCTCCTTAAGTCAATTATCATAGTACTACTCGGAGGCAAACTGTTTCTTTTCTATTGCATTTAACACAACCGAATAATTAATGCCTATATGTGAATTGCGAGGATTTGGGATGGGAGGAAGGGCTTCAGCCCCCCCCCCCCCAAGTTACGCCCCTGTTTCAAGCTACTTAATTGGGCACATGTGGAAACCAAAGTCATGCACATGGAATGACTTTTAGCTTGCATGGTCATAAAAAACCATATAAGTGAACAAAAATCATAAGCTAGCATCATCAAATTTTTCTAGATCCTGATATGTTTACTACACTGACATTGTTTTCTACATGATATAAAGGTTTTGTTCAACAAATTTTATCTAGAAATGATATACTGTCCCCCTACCCAATTTAGAGGTAAACATAGCATGGTTGGAGTTGGCCACTTGATCTAGAAACTAAGTGATGCATGCATATTGGAATACATATGCTGAAAGAATATGAAAGTAAATATGTTTATTAGCAAAGAACATGGAAGTGTTTTCAAATATAACATATGTAGTAAGAAATGCTTTTGATTTATGATGTTGACAACAAGTTAAAATAGTATATCTATTTTGCAAATTTAGTTTATGGAGATGCATATCATCCAAGAATTATTTTTATAACTATGTGACAAGTGGTAAATATGGTAAGAATTAAGAAATATTAGGGTACTATCATTTGATGAATGAAGAAGAGTAGGAAAGATTTTTATTCCAAATTGTATATAGATAGCAGGAAACAAGACAAAAAATTGTGAAGTTTCATAAGTGCAACTATTTGTGTAACACCCATCCACATCATACAGACAATCTAAGCAAATCTCATGTTGTTTCCATTACATGAGTCCACTCTTTGAGGAATGTCACGTATAATGCGTACCAAAACTACAGAACAAAAAGTAGAGGCACTCGAGATTAATTAAAATAAATTCATAGAACTTGTTTTTAAAAAAGGAATTCTAATACATGAAACATAGTATACTTCAACTTTCATCTGATACATGGTTCAATAAGAGAAGAACTAATGTCATAAAAAAACACAATCTGGAAAATTGAGTTTCATGATTGTAGATGGCATCCTGCTAGGCTATGTTCTTCTAAAAGATAGAAGTACTCACTTCAACTCATCCTTAACTCCTTTATGTAGGGACTTATATTCCTTGGTCATGAGAAGAAAACAACCACAATGATAGAATCGTGCAAGTTATAATAAAATTGATATATTTGACTCCAATAAAGTAAACATTGACATACACCAAGGTTACACTTTCTTGAACATATTCATTGCATTACATACAAATCGATTGAATAACATGCAAACTTCCATATAGATCCCCACTTAATGAGACATAATTATAGGAAGGCCAAGACTATTGTAGAAGTCCATAATGACCTCTAAGGGTCCCTCATTGGATTCAATGCCTTGAAATTGTTTAAAATCTTTTTTATATAATCACCATTTATAGGTTTTTATATTACATCCCTATGGATTTTACTCCTTTAGGTACATCCACCAAATTCCATACTTTATTGGCGTACACATAGTCAATATCAAATCTCATGGATTCAAGCCATTTTCTAGAATTTGGTCCCTCAATGCCCTTTTGTTGTAGGTTGTTGTCTCATCATCATTCATGACCAACAAGTCATCTAGTTGAGTCACGAGAAATCCAAATCTATTGAAATTCAGTTGTTTCCTACTCAACCTTATAGGTTCTTCTACTACATGAAGAATTTGAGATTGTATAATAACTTGTGATTCTCCTTATTCCTCATCTATCATCATAGGTTCAATGTTATCTTATTTTCCTCTAACCTCTTTGAGATCTATTTTCCTCACACTTATTCCTTTGGAAATAAATTCCTTTTCAAGGAATGCAATAAATCTGGCAATAAACACTTTGCTATCAAACAAAATATGAAAATAGTATCCCTTAATTCCCTTCGAGTATCCAAAAAGGTAAAAATATCTGGTTATGGTTCAAGCTTTCATAAAACTATTTCCTAACATAATCTTTGCAATCCCAAATCTCCATAAAAGTCATATTGGGATGTTACCCACTGTGTATATCATATGGCACCTTTTAACCCTATTTAAAAGGTTGTGCTTAAGTGTAAGCTGTGTATTCCTCATGAGGAAGTCAGAACATTATCTAAGCCCATCATTGATTGTACCATATCTAACAAAATGTGGTTTCTTCTTTTTGATACATCATTATGTTTTGGTCTTACATGTAAATTCAACTACAATACAATACCACAATCAATATGAAGGTATCAAAATTCTTGGTTTAGTTACTCTTCACCATGATCATATCATAATGCTTAATATTCTTGCCAAAGTTGGTTTTGTACTTCATTTGTAAATTCCTTGGACTTTTCAATGGATTTTGGTTTGTTTTTCATAATATACACATATATGTATCTATTGAAGTCATCAATAAATGTGATGAAGTATAGGTACCCACCTCTATAACTTCTGTGAAAAGTTCCACATACACTATTTAGTATGTATGATTCTTAATAATCCATTATTTCTCTCATTGTCTATTGATTCAAAATCACATGAGTCTACATAACCATCTTTATGGGGTCTAGAAATGTTCTTGTTTATGTGCCCTAGAAAAAAGTCCAAAAATAAATTTTGTTTGAGCCATTGAATTTGAAGTTCTTGATATTTATATAAATACACTTGTCTCAAGATCTAATAAATATATACCATAAGACAATGGATCACTATATTAAAAATATCATCTCTCGGAATAAAAATCTGACCATTATTTATCATAAATTCAAAACCTTTCTTGTCACGCAAGATATAATATAATGTTTCTATTTATGGTGGGTACATGGTGTAGTTCTATAACTGTATTACAAGCCCATTGGATAGATTTAAACTATAAGTGTCTAATATTTTGGCTGAGGATCTTGATCTATTATCAAATAATAGATCCACCTCTCCCTTTAGTAAGAATTTATTTCTTTTAAAATCATGCATATTTAAATATATGTGAAACATGTATACAATGTCTAATGCCCATGAAAAAGAAGTATATGTGTTTGTTTCTATAGCATTTATATCTGAATGATGATCTTTATCCCTGCTTTCTTCTTCTTTGGGCCATGAGGGGAAACTTTTTTCTAATGTATAGTTGGATGATATGATGATCACCACCTTCCTTCCCTACTTCTTCTTTAGCTAGAAGTGAACAAACATAGGATATTGGCCAATATTGAACTTTTCTTAACTTTTTTCCCTTAGATTTGTCTTTTCCTTTACCTTTTTTTTAATCATCAACATAGACTTTGTCTTGTATTTCTTCAATTAGAGTTTCGACTCTTTTCAACATGCCAAGAAACTCTAACAATGGTCAAATAAAGGTGTTCTTGTTTAGTTTATAAAAAAATAGTTGTAAGATTTTGGAAACAACTACAAAAGAACACCAATGGCCATGTCCAGGCCTAAAGGAGATCCTAGTATTTGTAGGTTTTCTATATACCTAATCAACTTGAGTACATGTGGCCTGTTGGATCACCTCTAGTCATGTTGTATTTAAATAAGGCATTCGAGACATCATAGAATCTTTATATTATTTTCTCTTGGTACACATCCCTCATATGGTTGACCTACATGTTGCTTATGAAGCTCGTGATTCATGGAGTATAACATAAGACAATTAATATATAAACCATCATTGGTATGCTTATGATGAGCTTCCCTTTCTATCCTAGGTGCATTCGGAGTTAGCTCTCTAGTATTGGTGTCTCAAGTTCATAGATCTTTTTATCATGAGTGAGAACAATTATTTGCGTCCTATTTTAATCAAGAAATTTATTCCCAATCAACTTTTCTTTCTCAAAAACCTATTATAATAATAAGTAATTATTTGTGTTTTTCATTTGATCTACATGAAAATATTTTCATGACTCAACATTTTGGTTTAAAATTATATATATCTATATAATGTTAGCCTTCACTTGATTATGATCCAACTCTGTATCCAAAATAATAGCCATCACTATTAGTTTAGAAGATAATAATAGGCAATCTTCTTAATAGACTAATATCCATATTTCATTAAGTCATGAATTAGCTTTGGTTAATTGTCCACAACCTAACTATTTATGTAGGTAACAATTATCAGTTGCATTCAATACAACTCGTGTATATAGGGTTGGACAACTACTTCTAAATAATTCATATCATGAAGTATATACCATCTTTATACTTCTAGGTGCTTAATATTATTTATATCACCTCATAAAATCCAACCCTAAGGTCAAAACAATAGGGATACACCCTACTTTAGAAGACCCACATATATATAATCCCAATTCCCCAAGATATATACTTCACCACACTTGGGGATGCCCATGTAAATTTGATAATGGTTTTATGTGGGTTTCATAGTTAAAGGAATCTTAAAGCTAATATTCTATTGAGGGGATTAAAACATTTATTCATGGAGGCTTGCATTGCTCCCGTCTGGGCCACTGGAGAGGCGACTGGAGGCACGATGACTTCTCGCCGGCCACGTCCTTGGTCAAATCTGAGAAGAAGGGAGAGAGAACCGATTGTTAATACGATCAACGGCGCAGCGGAATCATTAGATCAAGTGGAAAAGCCTCTGAACTGGGAAAGCATCAAGTCGAGAAGAGGTGGCTATGCTACGGACCTGGAGAAGGTTGACATCATTTTGTTGGATGGGAAGGTTGTCTATCCGAGAAGCGAGGCAGTATAGAATGCTAGTAAATGGAGAAACTGTCTCTTAGGCTATGTGGTCGATTTTTGCCCACATATTCCATTCTTAACGAATCACTTCAGCAATATTTGGGGCACCAACGGATTTTTTGAGGTGTTCAATAGAGGTGACGGTTTCTTCCTGATCAGGTTTGAGCTGTCGGAGGACCTAGAAAGGAATCTCAATGGTGACTGGTATGTCTTGGACAGGCCTGTCATTCTCAAGAAATGGCAGCCGGGCGAGAAATAGGTGAAGATGCCGCTGCTGGATGTTCCAGTCTGGGTTACGTTGAAGGAGGTTCCTATAGATCTATGGGATCAAAGGATGTTTAGCAGGATTGGCTCCGTACTGGGGACGCCGTTAAGAATGGATGAGTCGACTCTGAACCTTCAGAGGCTTGATGTAGCGCGAATTCAGGTCCTAATGAACAGAAACGCTAAGTATCTAGATGAGGTTATTATGAAGGATGAGTGCGGGAATGAGCATCGTATTATGATTGATTATGAGTGGATTCCTCATGTCTGCGGCAAATGTGGTTATTTAGGACATGATGATTGCTCTGTTCTGAATAAATCGTTTGGACGAGGATACAGAGATCTGAGTGAGCAGATCTGGAAAGTAAAGAAGACGGCTGCTGTTTCTGTGCTCGACAGAATTCCTGAGAAGGATTCTAGTGCTGCTGATAACTTTATCTTGGAGGAAATTGAAGATATGGAGGAGATAAGGAAGGGCAATGCCAGTAGTTATCCCATTGAAATCATAGTTGAAGATGAGATCCTATCTGAACAGGTGAATAAGGGCTTTGTTAGTGTGAATCCTAATGATGTCCAAGTTGAAAAATCTGGTGGAGATGTTGTTAGTTGTATCAATGGTGTTACGTCTGTTCCTGGTACACCATCTTCGGTCATTGCTTTTCCTAATAGCTCACCTGTTAGTGAAGGAAGTTCGCATGCTTCTTTGAGTGTTATTAGTTATGATAAAGGGAAAGGAAAGGCGAAAGAGCCTCCCAAATGCCAAGGAAAATTGAATGTTAATGTGAGGTTAGAAAATCTCCAATCTCCCCCGACTCCTAGAGAACTGAATTTAATTTCTTCTGAAACTGAGGCTGACAGTTCAACAGCCGAAAAGATTAAATGACTCTTCAGTGCACTATCTCCTCTTAGAATGTTAGAGGAATCAGCAACAAAATCCTTATCGTTCAAGAGGAGATAAGGAGGGCAAACTGTGATGTGTTTGTCCTGGTTGAAACAAAGTTAAGAAGGGATAGGTTGGATAAGTCGATGAGAAAGTTTTTTGCTGATTATAATTGGATATCTAATAGCGCGTCTCATGCACTTGGTCGTATTATTGTGCTGTGGAAGAATGATAATTGTACTATTACTAAGTTTTCTGAATCCGATCAAACTTTGCATTTCTTGCTTGAGAAAGATGATGCTATCATGAATGTTACTGTTGTTTACGGTCATAATGGGGATTATGATAGAGAAGGGCTTTGGTCTGATTTGAAGAATTGTAGTAACTCTATTTCTGGTCCTTGGGTTATTATCGGAGACTTTAATGATTTTCGGAGGAATGATGAGAAAATTGGTATTCTCCCCCCCCCCACAAAGAAGTCCATGGAAGACTTTAACAATTTTATGGTGTTCAGTGGCTTGTTAGATTTGAACCTTGTTGGTCCTCGATACACTTGGAAAAACAACCAAGATGGGGATAATTTTATATCTACTAAAATTGACAGAGTTTTGTATAACCAGGATTTTCAAGCCTGGTTTGATGAATTTCATGGTGAGACTGTTTCTAATACCATCAGTGATCACTGTAGGATTTTCTTGAAGATTGGTGAACCTATCAAAAGAAACTCTCCCTTTAGGTTTATCAACAGTTGGGTTACTCACAAAGACTTTGGAAAGATTCTTGAGGAGATTTGGAATATTGAAGTTCATGGTCATGCTATGTTTAGATTTTTTAGAAAGCTGGAACATCTGAAAATTGAGCTCAAAAAGTGGAACTTTTATAATTTTGGGAATGTGTTTGACAAGGCTGCTAAAGTTAAGTTTACTGCTCTTGAAGCTCAAAAGAAATCTGATTTGAACCCTGAAGATGAAAATCTAAGGTTACAAGATAATGTTTTGAGAAGAGAAGCTCATGTTGCGTCCATCAGAGAAGAAGTTTTGTATAGACAAAAGTCTAGGGCGATTTGGTTGAAGGAAGGAAATCTTATTTCCAAGTACTTCTATTCTTCTATGAAAACTAGACGGAGTAGGAATAATATCAAAAGTCTCAATGTTGATGGTGTTACTGTTAGGGATAGCCAAAAGATAAAGGATGCTATTGCTGATCATTATGAGAATATTTTCTGCAAGATAAATATTGGAGGAGTGTGGAAAGGGAATTGGAATGGTGCCAAGATTAACCCAAGTCAAAATGAGATTCTTACTAAAATGGTTACTAGAAAGGAGCTGGATGATGTCGTTTCTAATCTGAGTGAGGATAAAAATCCCGGTCCCGATGGTTTTAATGGCTGTTTTTATAAGAATGCTTGGAAGGTTATTGGAGATGATGTTTTTGAAGCTGTGAAGGAGTTTTTTGTGAATGGTTCACTACTGAAGGAAGCTAATAGAACTTACGTTACTCTTCTGCCTAAAGGAGATGATAAATCGTTAATCACTAATTGGCAGCCTATTGCTCTGTGTAATGTTTTCTATAAACTCATCTCTAAGATTCTAGCCAATAGATTGCAGAGTTGTATCTCTTCCATCATTGATAAGAATTAATGTGCTTTCATTAAAGGGAGGAACATCAAGGATGCTATTCTTCTCTCAAATGAGATCATGACTGATGTGATTAAAAAAGGTGGTAAGAATATGTGTGTCCAAGTTGACATTTTGAAGGCTTATGATTAAGTGAATTGGAAGTTTCTCTATTCTGTGTTGAGAAGAATGGGCTTTTCTTGTAAGTGGATTAGATGGATTGAAGTTATTTTCAGCACTACCTCGTATCAAATTCTTGTTAATGGAGAGGTAACAAGAAATATTTTCCCTCTGAATGGGGTTAGACAAGGCGATCCTATTGCCCCCTATCTCTTCACCATTGCTATGCAGGGTCTGTCTGAGATGATTAAGAATGATTCTAACTATGCCCCTATTCAGGTGTCTAAGAATATGAGCTGCTCCCATCTTATTTTTGCAGACGATCTTATGATGTTCTCTAAGATTGGTAAAGATAAGGCTGAGAATATGAAGTCCTTGCTTGATAATTTTGCTTCTCTATCTGGCTTATGTATCAATAAAAGCAAGAGTATGATTCTTATGAATTCTACCAAAGATGAGGATAATATTTCTAATATCTTGGGTATAAAGATTGGTAAGTTAGAGGATGCTAAATATCTTGGTCTTCCTATCTTTCCTGGAAAACTCAATAAGAATTACTGTGGCAGGCTCATTGATAGAATCAATAGAAGAATGGAAGGCTGGAAATCGAAGACCTTGTCCTTGGCTGGTAGGGTAGAGCTGGTTAAGTCTACTCTATCTACCCTACATCTTTACTGGATTTTATCTTTTCCCTTGCCTAGCTCTGTTTTGGATGATATTGATAGAATTTGTCGCAATTTCATTTGGGGGGATTCGGAGTTAAAATCCAACCTTCACCTTCTTAAGTGGGAGAGTATCACTTTACCTAAAGCTAAAGGTGGGCTTGGTTTAAGGAAGAGTAAAGAGGTGGCTGAAGCTTGCATTATTCTGAATGCTTGGGATGTGGCACGGAAAAAGGATTCGTTGTGGGTGAAATGGGTGAATGAGAAGTATTTAAGGAAGGAAACTTATTGGAGTATGAATGTTTCTACTAATTTCTCGTGGATGTTCAATAATCTCATTCGTATTAAGGATGAGTTGCTGAAATTCTATGAGATTAAAATTGGCAAAGGGGATAGTGTTGACATTTGGAACGATCCTTGGCTTAATGGGAGATTCCTTCATGATTTTGTTGAGCATAGTTATTCTGTTCGCGCTGGTTTACCTAATGGTGCTAAGTTGAATTCTATTATCAAAAATGGCTGCTGGAATATCAAGAATACGAGGTGCTCAAAGAACTTGTTGGATGTTCTGGATAGGGTGCATATTGATAAGGAGCAAGATGATAGATATTATTTCAAAGGGCAAAGAGAGGTTAGACTGAAGGTGATATGGGACCATATTTGAACCAGAGGAGAGAAGAAAGATATTTTTTTGTGGCTTTGGAAGACTAAGGCCAGTATGAATTCAAAGTTTCACATGTGGAAAGCTATTCATAATAAGCTTCCTACTACTGACTATTCTAGAATGAGGGGGATTCCTGTTACTTCGATTTGTTATCTATGCATGAATGATTATGAGGACACTCTTCACATTTGTTTTGGCTGTAGTTTCATGAAGGAGTTATGGAATATTGCTCTGGACAAAGAGTTAATCAATTCTATCCCCATGAATTGGGAGAGTATTGTTGATATGAAGATTGAAGAGTACTAATGCGGTTGTTGCTATTCCCATTATTCTATATCATGCTTGGCTTGAACTGAACAGAAGGGTTCATGATAATATTTGCAAGGTTGTGAGTACGCTTTGGAAGATCATTGAGCATGATATTTTCTTAATTCTTCATTGATTATCTGGTTCTCTGAAGATGGCTGCTGTCCAGAGTTTCTTGGTTCTTATGGCTGTGTTGTTGGTCTGCTGACCTGTTCTCTTCCTGGTTAGGGAGTTTTCGATTTGTGATCTGATGAAGTCTGCTTGGGTTTTCTCCTTTGGAGTTCCTTGCTTTCCAATCTGTTCGTTTTTTGGGTCAAGGAGCTGTTGGCGTTCTTCTTTATGGAGTTGGTGTTTGGCAGCTTTTTCTGCGGTAGCTTGTTCGTTGGCTGTGTTCTTCTGCATATATTTCTGTTTGAAGGGCTGCAAGTTCTCTTGTGTTTGTTCTTATCTTTCTGGTGATGGTTGAGTCTCCATCCTACACTGGATGTCGATGAAAACTACTAGAGGGGGGGTGAATAGAGTTTTATAGATATTTTAACAATTATTTAACTCAATCAACCACAATGAAAATATTGGACAAGGAGACACAGGGTTTAGAGTGGTTCCAACCATAGCAAATACTATAGCCGTCAATCCACTACCCGGTTGCTTACCCAACCGGGATTTGAAAAGAAATTTATTTTATTACCTCGCAAGGACTTTACATAAAATACAATTTCTTTTCCCAAACCCTTCAAGCAGCCTTCACCTAGAAGTAATCGCCCAACCTTGAAGCAGCCTTCCCTTGAAGTAGATGCACCAACTCCCGTTGCACCAGCCTTCTGAAGTAGCTTCCTGTGCGATAGCCTTCTTGAAGTAGCTTGAAGTCCCCTTCTCCACCTGAGAAGTCAACCCTCTCCAATCCGCAGCCTCCAACCCTAGGAGTAGCAAGGAGAGTACAAAAGATAAAAAGGAACAAGAAGGAAAACAGAAATTACAATACCGTTGTAAGCACAAGGCTTGATTTTCCTATATCAAGCGTTTAGATCTCCTAACCAATGTGTATGACAATGTGATTGTAGTGGATAGGAGATACTAGCCTATAGGACACGAAATGGGAGCAATAGGAATGAATGGCAAGTGTAGGAATTGCTCTTTTGCTCTAAAACAGATTGCAAGTGAGTATTCAAGCTCAAGTATAGCACAAGTATAGCTTAGGTCTATTTTGGTGTCCTAAGGCATGTCCTATTTATAGGAGTGGCCTATGAATACTTAAGGACGTTCTAGACAACTTCTAGGGGCTTCTAAGTGCTTAACTAGCCGTTAGATATAAATTAAGTGCATTAGTAACGGCTAGTTACTTTATTCTGCAGTTGCTGTCAGAGACCATCTCGGTCGACAATTTGTCGACCGAGATACCTACTCGGTCGAAGTTTTGTCGACCGACAGGCTCTCTGGATCAACGTTCTTTTACAGCTACCAACTACTTTATCAGCTGTGTCTAACGGCTACTTGGGTCAATCTCGGTCGAGAAGTTTGTCGACCGAGAGTGTCTCGGTCGAGGAGTGTGGTCGACCGAGATTGACTCTGTTTTCAATCTTTTAATTAACCACTAAGCATGTGTATGAGTGTGCATATGTGATCCTATTTGAAGGGGATGACCTATCTAAGTGTGGTGTTTAGCTAGGAAGATCCAACGCTTGATTTACATGCAATCTAAGTACTTGTACATTATATATTTGTACAAGTTTTTACAACAGTGATTACATTGCATGGAAATATAAATTTGGATTTTCCCTAGTTTCTTTGTCATCCACCTTAATCCTGCACACTCAAGTAGCTCGTTAGATCAACAAGAGTGAAATGTTTGTCATCATCGAAACAAAGGGATTTATCATAATGTCCAATTTATCCAACAATCTCCCCCTTTTTGAAGATGACAAACATTTCCTAAAATATGAAATAAGGAATTATAAAGCATGTGAGTTTCATACCTGAAGATTACCTTTTGTAGCCATTCTTGTTTGACAAGTGAGTGCTGGCCATCAAGATGAAACTCATTTATATTTATATTTTTGATTTTATATTCTTTCTCCCCCTTTGTCATTTCAAAAAGATATCCAGGTTAAACATTTTATTTCTTCTCCCCCTTAATTTTATATTAAGCTCCCCCTTAAATAGATATCCTATTAGGAACATGGTTTTATGTCTAATTTATCCACAATTTGTTTCTCAATCATTTGCAAAGGATGTTAAGCCTTGAAATGATATGAGATTCCCTTAAGCTTATGAATGTATATTTATTTCTCATCTATCAAGGGATGTTAAGCCCTAAATTAAATGAGAGTCCTTTTAATCTTAGAGTACTTAAAAAATGATGTCTCCAACCAAAACAAGGGATGTTAAGCCCTGATTTGTTTAGAGAGTTCCTTTAAGAGCAAGATATATCATTTTGATGAAATTCTTTTTCATACAAATTACTTTTAAGAATCCGAAGGTCATAACAAACTCCAAATGATGTTAACAATGTAAGCTTCATAATCAAATAATCAAATTTGTTTTTATAATCTCCCCCTTAATCTTACAATTTAAGCAATTTAAGGCTTTTAAGGTCGCAAATGATAAATTTTGATTTTGACCTTTATCAAAAGTATACTAAGATTAAGTTCAATAAATTGATGTCCGAATAAGCATTTTGTCAAAGCTTATTTTAGGTCGCCCTTGACTACGACCATAGCGCCCCTTGGCTAAGTTTTGTTTTAACCAAGAGGCAAAAATTTGCAGATTTCCAATTAAGCATTCATATCAATTTTGATGCATGTTTAAGTGATACTAAGCATGAAAGCATAATGAATATTTCAAATCTTTTAAAGATTTCTACATTGTACTCTTTGCAAGCATTTCACCAATAAGTCCTTTTGCTTGCTTGTGTAATGATAGAACAATAAAAGCAGGTAAAAACAGAAATTTTCTTTAAACTAAGCATGATTAATTTCATATAATCTTTTAAAGATGATTTCCATAGCTTAGACAACAATTTTGATCAATTTCACAAGAATGCAGCAATTTTACAACATTCTGAAAAACAGTGACATGCTCGGTCGACAATTTCTCGACCGAATGTTCACTCGGTCGACAAATTCTCGACCGACTAAGTTTCTGGAATATGTTCAGAACTGTTAATTGATTTCAAACAAAAAGAGATAATGCAAATTGGAGCTCAATTGTGTTGAGATAAGTCATTATGATATCAAGAATAAGTTTAGGTCAAATCTCAACTAGTTAATTTTAAGCTACTAGGTTTTAGGAATCCAAGCTAACTCATCATTCCTTTTCTTATATGGGCATGAAAATGAATAGTGTCCAAGACGCATGCAATAATGACAACTAATAGTATCAACTTCATTTCTCTTTCTAGGAATTGAGTTTCTAGGTACAAATATAATCTTGGATGCTTTAGCTCTTTTGGGTTTATTTCTACTTGGATCGTATCCTAATCCTCTTTTTCCATTATAGCTAGAGGAAATTTTCAGAATGTTTTCAAGCATGTCATTTCCTCTTAACTCATTTACATTTCTTTGTAACTTAGCAATATCTTTCTTTGCCTGATCTAAATTGGATACCAGAAAGTTTCTTTCTTTGACAACCTCATCATAATCTAAATGTGAACATAGAATAGGTTGTTTCTGAAGATCATTCACTTGGGTTTGCAAATTTGACTTTTCTAAGGAAAGAAGATTGCAATTAGCTTCTACCGATTTTAACTTAAGAGCATAATCTTCATTTTCCTTTTTGAGATTTTCATTTTCGGATACAAGAGCAAGAAGTTTAGCATTTAAATCTTTATTTTCTTTCTTAAGTTTCTTCTTGCACTCAATATATTTCTAATGAGTATCTTGAAGACTAGCAATTATATCTTCTTTTGGTAGATCATAAAGACTTACCTCTTCTTCGTCTTCATTTGTTGTAGCAATGAGGCATTCTGCTACTTCATCATCGCTATCATCACTTGAATCATCCCATGCAGCTCGATATGCTTTTTCTTTCTTTTTGTGACATGATTTCTTCCCTTTCTTGAGTGTTGGACAATCACTTTTCATATGTCCTTTCTTACCACATTCGAAGCACCTGGAATAAGAAACACTAGAAGTTCTATTAGTTTTAAAACTTTTATATTTCTTACCATTTACAACGAGAGTTTCTTCTTCACTATCATCTTCACTTGTGTCATAATTGTCTCTAGTTGAAGCTTTGAATGCAATGTCCTTCTTTTTCCCATGTTGACGTTCATGTTCTCTTCTTTCTTCCTCTTCTAGATCTGCCTCATGAGCTTCTAAATTGCCAATGAGTTGCTCCATTTTGAGTCGAGTGAGGTCATTTGCTTCTGCAATGGCTGTCACCTTTGGCTTGTATTTCGGAGGAAGTGATCGAAGAATTTTTGATACCTGATCTTCCTCAAGAACAGGTTTTCCTAGGGCACTTAAACCATTAACAATAGTAGAGAATTTTGAAAACATTTCACTAATAGACTCATTAGGATCCATACGAAAATGTTCAAATTTCGTTTTAAGCATGCTAACTTTGGAATTTCTAACTTGGGTTGTACCCTCATAGGTTATAGATAGTTTATGCCAAATGTCATAAGCTGTATCACAATTTGATATTCTATTAAATTCTCCTACTGAAATAGAACAATATAAAATACTTACAGCTTTTGCATTCATTTGGGCTAGTTTTACCGTATTTGCATCCCATTCCGCAAATTCATTTTGAGGAAGCACATATGGAGTAGACACCATTCTCCATAACTCCCAGTTGATTCCTTGGAAGTAAAATTGCATCCTCCTCTTCCAATATTGGTAGTTTGTTCCATCGAACGGTGGAGGCCTAGCAACAAGTGTCCCTTCAATGTTGAGGTTGTTGAGCACTCCATCACCCATTTCTTCAAGACCTTGTTAGGGTTCCTTGAAGCCTTGCTCTGATACCAACTGAAAACTACTCGCAAGGACTTTACATAAAATACAATTTCTTTTCCCAAACCCTTCAAGCAGCCTTCACCTAGAAGTAATCGCCCAACCTTGAAGCAGCCTTCCCTTGAAGTAGATGCACCAACTCCCGTTGCACCAGCCTTCTGAAGTAGCTTCCCATGCGATAGCCTTCTTGAAGTAGCTTGAAGTCCCCTTCTCCACCTGAGAAGTCAACCCTCTCCAATCCGCAGCCTCCAACCCTAGGAGTAGCAAGGAGAGTACAAAAGATAAAAAGGAACAAGAAGGAAAACAGAAATTACAATACCGTTGTAAGCACAAGGCTTGATTTTCCTATATCAAGCGTTTAGATCTCCTAACCAATGTGTATGACAATGTGATTGTAGTGGATAGGAGATACTAGCCTATAGGACACGAAATGGGAGCAATAGGAATGAATGGCAAGTGTAGGAATTGCTCTATTGCTCTAAAACAGATTGCAAGTGAGTATTCAAGCTCAAGTATAGCACAAGTATAGCTTAGGTCTGTTTTGGTGTCCTAAGGCATGTCCTATTTATAGGAGTGGCCTATGAATACTTAAGGACGTTCTAGACAACTTCTAGGGGCTTCTAAGTGCTTAACTAGCCGTTAGATATAAGTTAAGTGCATTAGTAACAGCTAGTTACTTTATTCTGCAGTTGCTGTCAGAGACCATCTCGGTCGACAATTTGTCGACCGAGATACCTACTCGGTCGAAGTTTTGTCGACCGACAGGCTCTCTGGATCAACGTTCTTTTGCAGCTGCCAACTACTTTATCAGCTGTGTCTAACGGCTACTTGGGTCAATCTCGGTCGAGAAGTTTGTCGACCGAGAGTGTCTCGGTCGAGGAGTGTGGTCGACCGAGATTGACTCTGTTTTCAATCTTTTAATTAACCACTAAGCATGTGTATGAGTGTGCATATGTGATCCTATTTGAAGGGGATGACCTATCTAAGTGTGGTGTTTAGCTAGGAAGATCCAACGCTTGATTTACATGCAATCTAAGTACTTGTACATTATATATTTGTACAAGTTTATACAACAGTGATTAAATTGCATGGAAATATAAATTTGGATTTTCCCTAGTTGCTTTGTCATCCACCTTAATCCTGCACACTCAAGTAGCTCGTTAGATCAACAAGAGTGAAATGTTTGTCATCATCGAAACAAAGGGATTTATCATAATGTCCAATTTATCCAACAGTTGACGCTCTCCTCTCACCGTTTTCTTGATGGTTGATGAGAGGGTCGAGTCACCATCCTGCGTGGATGTCGACGCTCCCCTCCCATTCCATCATGGTGGTTGGTCTGTTCTTGACCATATTGGTTTCTGATCTGTGTAGTTTCTTTTCAGCGTGCTTTGGAAGTATAGAATATTTTGCTTTTGTGTTTGCTGTTGTGGCTGTCAGTTGCTCTAGCAGATCTTTTGTGTGGTTTTCTTCAGTTCTGTGATGAGGGCTGTTTGGTGCCTTATGGCTGTTGTTTTGCTGCTGGTGGGCGTGATGATATGATCTTGACCATTTTTAAAGTTGTTGTAGCTCTGTTCTGTAGATTTAGCCTTGCTCTTGTTGAAGGTTGGCTGGTTCTGGATGCTTTGGTTGTTTTGCTGGCTGGTGTCATGATGGAGGATCAGATTAGTTCGTTTATCTTGCTGCTCTTGTGTTGATTCGCTTGATGGATAGTATTACATGAGACTGTTTGCTGAAGTTTGATGGTTGAAGTAAGGGTCGAGTCACCATCCTGCGTGGATGTCAACGCTCCCCTCCTTTCCTATCATGGTGGTCGGTCTTTCTAATCTTGACCTTTTTTTAGCTGATGTAGCTCTATGTTCTGTAGTTTTAGCCTTGTTCTTGTTGAAGATTGGCTAGTTCTGGATGCTTGGTTGTTTACTGGCTGGTGTCATGATGGTGGATCAGCTTAGTTCGATTTCTTGCTGCTCTTGTGTTGATTCGTTTGATGGATAGTTTTACATGAGACAATTTGCTGAAGATTGAGTTGTGATGAGATATCTTCTGTCTCTATTCTGTTCTCTTTGGTGTTTCTTCTATGGTTGTCTGGCTGGTGGTTTGGGAGTGTTGTTCGTTTGCTATGATCGTTTCTTCTTCCTTCTGGTGATGTCTTTCTCCCCTCTCATTGCTTTATGCAATGATGGTTGAGTCTTTATGCTGATCTGTGATGCTCTGCCCCTCAGAAGTTCTTATGCTGATCTGCTGAAGGTTCTATATCTGGACGAGTTGGCGTGTTTCTGTTACTCAGTTTTTTTCCTCCTCCTTCCTCTCTTTCTTAGTATACACTGTATAGTTTTTCTTCCTCTTTTGTTCTCTTTCTTTCTCCATTTTCAGTTGAAGATGGTATGCATTGTACAGAAACCAAAAAGAAAAATACAAAAAAAGCAACACGAGTTTTCGACCGACCAAAAAAATATATATTCTATTGAGGGATTGATATAATATTCATATGTATCAAATCACCATTAAATTTGCATTGCTATATGTATCATGTATTATAAAAGTCACCACATGTGATAAAATAGTATATGGTAACTAGAATAACTACATGATCTTAACAAGTGTTGTGATCAAACATAAAATACAACATGTGTCTTGAAAAACCCTTGATTGCCTTGTCAGGCATTCTAGTCGACCGATTGAAATTTTTGTCTGGGAAATAAAGGTTTTTTTGATGTATTTGTTGCTTTGTCTTCCTCATTGGCGCTCCATGGACATTCCTTGTGGATATATGCTTCTATTATGTCCTCATATCCACCATAGTCCATTGTGATATCATTATATCATCCTATTTGATTGCATAAATTACATACATGGAGAATGTAGAGAGCGAGTTATGGATCACATGAAATATTCATGTTACAAGTTTTGGGTCATCATAAAAAACCACAATTACATGTTTTAGAAATCATTCACACATCACAAATCACTTAATTGACATATCTTCATCAACCAAACAAAACATATTTTTAAAGGCATCCATTAGTTCATGTAATATACATATATCATATCATATTTGATAGAGGTGGTTGTCATAGATACATATTGTAAAAAGAATTCAATGACAATGATGGTGGTTCAGTTGCCAAAACCAATAAGAAAGGAAATTGGTGTGCCTTTGATATCACTTGTAGGGTTTTCTAGAAGGGGAGTAGCATAATATCAAAAATATTATGACACACCCCTACGCCACATATTCATCAAAGATAGAAAGTATCATTATATCACATACAAAAAGGGATATCAAATATGCCTTATTGTGTAATTTTCTTTTATTAATAACAACATGTACACAATATCCCATTATAATCATCACATGATGACTATCATCTCATACAACCAACAAATGGAACAAAACTGGAATCGAACTTCTTGAATGGAAATCAAATCATGCATATTAGTAGAAAATGTATTCATTGTTATAAATTCTATCAGAGTTTCACAGTGTAGATTGTAGTAGAAACTATATTCATTTCAGAATTTACTTGAAGAGAATAGAGATAATTCAATTGTTAGTTGTTTTTTAGTGTTTGTTTCCATGAGTGAAATTTATAGACATTTATACAGCTCTAGATGGAGTTTAATTTTATAACCTTAACATGGTGATAAAACACTAAGTTTGAGAGGTAATTATGAATGGAAATCGCTATATTATGTGGTCATATGAATGGGAAGAAAATGTTCTATCAAAATTTTATTTATGATCTTGATTATTGACTATTTTTTAGTGCAATTGCAAACGAATATAAGCCATTCCGTTAGTTTTTGGTGACTAGACATTTTGTAGATAGATATTTAGTTTATTTCCCCCTCTCCATTAAATACAAAGAAGATAGGATATAGGATGTTTAGAGAAGGGTTTTAAACTCCACTAATTAACTATTTCCATATATCTTTATGTACCATAGCAATGTTCATTTTCAAAAATGCAAAAGAATAGTTCTCAATCATATTTCACTTGCTTAATTGCAATAGATAAATGATAACTATTGATATATTAACTCACATAATCGCAATAGATAAACGATAATGATTGATATATTAACTCACATTTAATGATAACTGTCTATAACTTAAACATATAATATAGGTAAGGGATTAGGTTTAAAAGGAATGGAATGGTCTCCTTGGTAGGGATCCAACGACACTAAAGACCTTAATGGTACCTTAGTTAATAATTAGTTCTCAATGGGAAGTATGTCCTTAACAAAATTTTCATTGGGGCTGGTGGTATATATGTATTCTTTAAAATAGGTTTTTTTGTGGATGATATGGCCTCATGTATATCTTATATGTACCCAAAACACAAAGCCTCTATCCAGATGCCATAGACCCTTTGTATCCAAATATGTAAAGACCAAGGTACATTGAGGTCATTATCTAGTATTTCACCCCAATTTTGCCTAATGTGTACTATAATTTTTAGGGTCAACCTAGTGGATTTTACTTATTATAACATACGTGTATAAGAGGAAAAAGGAAATGAAATTGTATGAATATGATGGGCTTAGAAATGATTTTTGTATAAGAATGACAACCCATATATGAAGTATTATTGGTTACATCTTAGAGAAGTGTGGAAGAAATAATACATGCATTTTTTATGAATGTATATTTATTCATTCTAAAAAAGTATCTAAATTATGGGTATTTGTAACATAGTATCCTATTGTATATATAATAAATTTCAAATTATGCAATGTGGATTTTGTATTTCTATTCTTAGTAATGGCATACCCTTTAACATATTCTTTGTATTGTTGACAACTAGTACTCTAGTTGTGTTTCAAGCCCTATTTTGAAAAATGATGTACATCCCCAGATTCTTCCGTCTTGAGACTTAGAAGGCTCGAGAGGACAAATCCGAAAATGTTAACTAATTGTTTCACAGAGCGATGTGGAAGCATTATACACATACATGAACATTCAAATATAATGCATAAACCATAACATTCTCAACATTCAACATGCATATTAATACATGAAATATTACAAATTACAATTACACATTCAATGAGAATTATACAAGTCTAACATGTATTCTAACATGATCTTAACACAACAGGTAAACATATACAACTACTCACTTTCTATCTTTTCTCCCATGCTAGCTTTGAACCTAAAACATATGTGAAACAACAAATCAACACATGGGTAGAAAGATGCATATATTTATGGTTTTCATAATTTGAAAACATTTACAAAAAAGAAAGAAGGAAGATCACATAAAATAGTTCTTTAATAAGCAAAATACGCCAATATTAGTCATTTTTCTAGATGAGTTGCATTATCAAGATGGACTAGTACCAAACATATATGTTGGGCCCTATCCCGTGTACCGAGTATTCTAGGAAACTCCTCGTACATCATGTTCTCTAGGGAGGGGTACTAGTCAACATTAATCCATTCCCTCATAAGCACCTTAAATAACTACAAATCATCTACTTTGAATTTATGTTTCAAGTGATAAATCACCCAGTACTTATAGTAATACTACATCCAATATTGCAAATAGAAGAGAGCATACATACATATCATGATTGCAAGCAAGAAAATAATAGTCATATACTTCAATAAATTCCACGTATCTGAGTTTAGAGATTCCTATTTATAATTTGGACCATCTACATCTCTGGTCTTCACCTGATTAATAACAAATTAACCATCATTAATTATAAGATATTTAGTTAACTTAATATTTAGGTCCAAACTAGGGTTTGAGACTGTCCTAAACTTTCTACTAAATATTTTATACTGATCGAGATTTCATAAATAGGGTCTCGTTAATTTTTTTATTTTCTAATGTTTACAATATTTTCTGGAATTAATATGAGGTTTCAAACATCTAAATATGCATTGATCAGAATAACCTAACAAATCGAAATTATAATCACATCTAAGTCCATATTAAGATTCCAAGTGATATTAGGGCTCAATAGTATTTTTCTCAGATTTTATGTCCATTATTTGCTAATTATTTGAGGTTAACTAACCCTAAATAGCATCTATATTAGAAACAACCATATAATATTATTCAACAACCTAGTTTAGGGATCTAGTAACAAATGGGACATTTTTTTAGTCTGGCGATATTTTTGGGGCATTGGCCAATGGAGATATTTACTAAGCATTTTTTAAGTTTGCATGTAATTCTGAAGATTTAAACTGACATTTACCTTTTTCAATTTATTGTGATCATCAGATTCTCTTCCAGATAGTACAAATGAATGCCATATCACTATCAAAGGGGGTCGTGTCTTGATGCTTCTTGAACCGATCAGTTTGAATTTGAACCTAATTTGAAAATGAGAATTAGTCGGTCCGGCTTGATCTAAACATAGTGAAGACTCCACTCCTTGATGGTCTTATCTCTCTCTCTCGATCAGGCTGGAGAGTTATTCATCTTTGTTCTACAGTCACGACGTAGGGTTAGATCTCCAACAAGTGAAAGGATGCACAAGAATCAACTCCCATTAGAAATAGAGGTGCCTCATAGCTTCTTGGTTGCCTCCATAGCCTCCTCAGTAGGGTTCTATAGTGTGGATGTGCCAACCAATCATTACCACACCCTGGATTGGGGGTCGCGATAGAATAAGGTAACAGGACGTGGGCGGGCATTTTGTTGCCAGAGCAACCATCCCCGTGCATGTCAAAAATATGGTATGACATGGCATTGGGTATCTACTTCCTTGCAGGTTCCTAGATCTCAGCTTGGGTCCAGTTTCTTAGAAAAGTATGTCTTTCTCTCATGGAATACTGCCACAAAAATGAGGAAGAGGGGATTCATCTTCCCTTGATCAACTAAACTTTTATGCTTCCAAAAGCCTCTATGCACCTTCACATTCCTAGACCTTAGCCTAAAGCATGTTTTCAAGGGCTAGAAGTTGTTTCTGAAACCCTACTTTCTTCTCAATGATTCATCTTGTTGATCTGCATCTCTTCTTCTAGAGTCGTTTGGGATTGTTGGGGCAATTCTGATAGGTTCGTTGTTGGATTTGCCTACCTAAACCGGATCTTCTGCCCACTCTACATCCTTTTATCCACATGGGTAACATTACTGATAGAGACAATGAAGAATGGTGGGAGGAGGGGGCTCGTTATCTCTAATTCTGTGGTGAAAGGATTTCTAATATTTGGTTTTTGAGGTCTGAGAAGTGCAACAGGTTAAGTAACTCTAGCCAACAACACCAAAAACTTCATAGTTGACTCCATCAGAGATCATATGACAACCATCTCCTCCTCATTTATCAGAGATGGGAGAGGATAGAGTCTCAACAAATCCCCATACAGTTGATCCCCGTATGACATATTAAGGTCACAAAATGCATTGCTTCCCAAGAAATATAGTCCTCAATACACACATGAATAATTAATTTGAAATTTTAGAACCTAAATAACTTGGCTTGGGAACATCATTTCTCCAAAAAAATAAGCATTGTTAGATCATCATTTAGGCTACTTTCTACCAAAATGTATTACTAGAGCTCCAAGATTATCGACAAAAGATCAACTTACTCAGGTTGACCATAGAAGACCTCAGGGTCCATAATTATACTATTTTACTTCAAGTATGTCCTCAATTACAAGATTGTGTATTAAACCCCTAAAATCAAGGTCATCACATTCACCCCACCTTATATGGAATTTGGTCCTCAAAATTCAACTAATATCATACTCATAATAACATCAATGAGTTCCAGTTGCCTCTAGGCCACCATTTATAGGTGTCAAGGACATCATTATGCTAGGTTAACCCTAAGTTTTCATCTCATGGTATGCAAG
The DNA here is from genome assembly GCA_963693085.1 of Alisma plantago-aquatica. Classification (NCBI taxonomy): domain Eukaryota; kingdom Viridiplantae; phylum Streptophyta; class Magnoliopsida; order Alismatales; family Alismataceae; genus Alisma; species Alisma plantago-aquatica. The sequence goes on along the minus strand of OY856414.1, from coordinate 243,332,594 downwards.
CATGTAGGGGCACCCATCTCACCTCATATGTATTGAAGCAAAAAAATGAAGGAATTGAAGCATCAATTAATATACTAGTCATAACTTGAAGTTCTTGTGTTTTAGGAATTGAATTGAACATCAATTAGGTAGTTCAGTCATAACTTGACATTTTTTGTTTGTTTTGGGATTTTCATTCCTCAGTCACGTATAAGTTAGAGTTTGTTCATACATGTGAAGTTACGAAAGAATTACTCAATATTTCACATTTCACCCCATTGACAATGCAAGATGATACCAATAATTCATTTACTTAATTAACATAATTACCACACTAAACATCATTAATGTTATTTATGTTCAACATTATACTAGGGTTTTGAGTCTCATATTTTTCATATATTGTAGGGTAGGTCCTATCACCCTCTCCTTGTGGGTCTCACTCTCTCTATATTTCACCACATATCTTTTCCTAAAAATGGAGATCTTCCTTTGTAAAAGAGCTTGAGGCTCATGCATATTCAACTATATCTTAACTTAGCTCCTCTTAAGTAAGAAAAGGGAATGTACTTTCATCAACAAACTTATCGTAGAATCTTCAAAATTGGATTCAGCTCATATACAACTTAAATATTTATAAGGAAACTTATACCATCAGAGATCAAAATTTTATAAGATTCCACATGCTTATTTAATATATACATCAATCATTTACTCTAATTTCCACATATTCAATAAGTCTTTAGACATCTAATCTAGATCTACTCTCTCTTCTAGACTAATGTCACTCGCTTTCACTTAGGTTGTATGAATACCTCCTACTCTCCTGTATAGGGGACACATTTTCATATTTACAGATATAAATTAAAATATTATATAGTTTTCCCCCAAGAAGGCAGATATCAGAGAAAATTGTTGAGGCTCGAACTAATTGGAAAACAAAACCAAATCAGCAAAATAAGTGTCCCACACACAGTAGATAGTCCATTGCCATGTCACCTAGTGAAATGGTGAGAATAATGTGTAGACTAGTGTGGCTACCCAATACATATGTGCTCTATATGGAAAGGGTTTCACACACTTGTCTAAAATAATTCTTGAACATCTAGGTTCTAACTTAGAGGCTAAGTCAAACCTTATTCATATAGAACAAATTACTAAGTTTCTAGAGTTTAAAGTGAAAGGTGAATTTTATTTTTATATTTCATGGTGAGAAATTGTCAGGTGTAGCTATTGTTCATGCTCTGATACCAATTGTATCATCCCCAGATTCTGTCATCTCAATACTTAGAAGGACTAAGAGGACAAATCTAAAAATGTTAACTAATTGTTTCAAGAGCGATGCGGAAGCATTATATTCATACAATAACATTCAAACATAATGCATACACCATAGCATTCTTAACATTCAATATGTATATTGATACAACACAAATTATTACAAATTTTAATTACATATTGAATGAGAATTATACAAGTCTAACATGTATGATAATAGGATCTTAACACAATAGGTAAACATGTATAACAACTCACTTTCTATCTTTTCTCCCGTGCTGGCTCTGAACTTAAAAATACGTGAAACAACAAATCAAAACACAAGTTGTCCAGTACATGGATAGAAAGATACATATTTTTATGGTTTTCATAATTTTTAAAGTTTTGCAAAAAAAATCAAGAAGGAAGATCATAGAAAATAGATCTTTAATAAGCAAAATACACCAGTTTTAGTCATTTTTCTAGATGAATGGCATTATCAAGGTACCAAACATATATATTGGGCCCTATCCCATGTACCAAGTACTCTAGGAAACTCCCCATACACTATGTGCTCTAGGGAGGTGTACTAGTCAACATTAATCTATTCCCTCATAAGGGGGATAATGGGCACCTTAGATAACTACAAATCATCTACTTTGATTTTTTTTTCAAGTGACAAATCACTAAGTAATTATAGTAATACTACATACAATATTTGCAAATAGAAGAGAGAATTCATAATATCATGATTGCAAGAAAGAAAGCCATAGTCATATACTTAAATAAAACCCATGTACCTGAGTTCAAAGATTCCTATTTATATTTGGGACCATTAACATCTCTGATGATCACCTGATTAATAACAAAATAACCATCATTAATTATAGGATCTTTATTTAACTTATATTTAGGTCCAAACTAGGGTTTAGACAAATCTAGGTTGAAACTATCCTAAACTTTCTACTAAATATTTTGTGCTAATCATGATGTCATAAATAGGATCTTCTTAAATTTTCATAATTTTCTAATGTTTGCAATATTTTTTTGAATTAATGTGAGGATTGAAGCATCAAAATATGCATTAATTGGAAAAGGCCTAACATTTCGAAATTATAATTAGATCTGAATCCATATTAAGATTCCAAGTGATATTGGGGCTCAGTAGTAGTTTTCTCATATTTTATGTCCATAATTTGCTAATTATTTGAGGACAATTAATCCTAAAATGGAGCATTATCATCTATATTAAAACAACCATATCATATTATTCAATGGTCTAGATTAGGGATCTGGTAACAAAGGGGACATTTTTCTGAGTTTGGGATATTTTTCGGACATTTATTGGAAAATGGAGATATTTACTAAGCATTTTCTAAGTTTGCATGTAATTCTGAATATTTAAACTGACATTAACCTTTTTCAATTTATTGGGTTCGTGCCACATCATTGTCAGAGGGGGTCATGTTGGATAAATTGGACATTATGATAAATCCCTTTGTTTCGATGATGACAAACATTTCACTCTTGTTGATCTAACGAGCTACTTGAGTGTGCAGGATTAAGGTGGATGACAAAGCAACTAGGGAAAATCCAAATTTATATTTCCATGCAATGTAATCACTGTTGTAAAAACTTGTACAAATATATAATGTACAAGTACTTAGATTGCATGTAAATCAAGCATTGGATCTTCCTAGCTAAACACCACACTTAGATAGGTCATCCCCTTCAAATAGGATCACATATGCACACTCATACACATGCTTAGTGGTTAATTAAAAGATTGAAAACAGAGTCAATCTCGGTCGACCACACTCCTCGACCGAGACACTCTCGGTCGACAAACTTCTCGACCGAGATTGACCCAAGTAGCCGTTAGACACAGCTGATAAAGTAGTTGGCAGCTGCAAAAGAACGTTGATCCAGAGAGCCTGTCGGTCGACAAAACTTTGACCGAGTAGGTATCTCGGTCGACAAATTGTCGACCGAGATGGTCTCTGACAGCAACTGCAGAATAAAGTAACTAGCCGTTACTAATGCACTTAACTTATATCTAACGGCTAGTTAAGTACTTAGAAGCCCCTATAAGTTGTCTAGAACGTCCTTAAGTATTCATAGGCCACTCCTATAAATAGGACATGCCTTAGGACACCAAAACAGACCTAAGCTATACTTGTGCTATACTTGAGCTTGAATACTCACTTGCAATCTGTTTTAGAGCAATAGAGCAATTCCTACACTTGCCATTCATTCCTATTGCTCCCATTTCGTGTCCTATAGGCTAGTATCTCCTATCCACTACAATCACATTGTCATACACATTGGTTAGGAGATCTAAACGCTTGATATAGGAAAATCAAGCCTTGTGCTTACAACGGTATTGTAATTTCTGTTTTCCTTCTTGTTCCTTTTTATCTTTTGTACTCTCCTTGCTACTCCTAGGGTTGGAGGCTGCGGATTGGAGAGGGTTGACTTCTCAGGTGGAGAAGGGGACTTCAAGCTACTTCAAGAAGGCTATCGCATGGGAAGCTACTTCAGAAGGCTGGTGCAACGGGAGTTGGTGCATCTACTTCAAGGGAAGGCTGCTTCAAGGTTGGGCGATTACTTCTAGGTGAAGGCTGCTTGAAGGGTTTGGGAAAAGAAATTGTATTTTATGTAAAGTCCTTGCGAGTAGTTTTCAGTTGGTATCAGAGCAAGGCTTCAAGGAACCCTAACAAGGTCTTGAAGAAATGGGTGATGGAGTGCTCAACAACCTCAACATTGAAGGGACACTTGTTGCTAGGCCTCCACCGTTCGATGGAACAAACTACCAATATTGGAAGAGGAGGATGCAATTTTACTTCCAAGGAATCAACTGGGAGTTATGGAGAATGGTGTCTACTCCATATGTGCTTCCTCAAAACGAATTTGCGGAATGGGATGCAAATACGGTAAAACTAGCCCAAATGAATGCAAAAGCTGTAAGTATTTTATATTGTTCTATTTCAGTAGGAGAATTTAATAGAATATCAAATTGTGATACAGCTTATGACATTTGGCATAAACTATCTATAACCTATGAGGGTACAGCCCAAGTTAGAAATTCTAAAGTTAGCATGCTTAAAACGAAATTTGAACATTTTCGTATGGATCCTAATGAGTCTATTAGTGAAATGTTTTCAAAATTCTCTACTATTGTTAATGGTTTAAGTGCCCTAGGAAAACCTGTTCTTGAGGAAGATCAGGTATCAAAAATTCTTCGATCACTTCCTCCGAAATACAAGCCAAAGGTGACAGCCATTGCAGAAGCAAATGACCTCACTCGACTCAAAATGGAGCAACTCATTGGCAATTTAGAAGCTCATGAGGCAGATCTAGAAGAGGAAGAAAGAAGAGAACATGAACGTCAACATGGGAAAAAGAAGGACATTGCATTCAAAGCTTCAACTAGGGACAATTATGACACAAGTGAAGATGATAGTGAAGAAGAAACTCTCGTTGTAAATGGTAAGAAATATAAAAGTTTTAAAACTAATAGAACTTCTAGTGTTTCTTCTTCCAGGTGCTTCGAATGTGGTAAGAAAGGACATATGAAAAGTGATTGTCCAACACTCAAGAAAGGGAAGAAATCATCTCACAAAAAGAAAGAAAAAGCATATCGAGCTGCATGGGATGATTCAAGTGATGATAGCGATGATGAAGAAGCAGAATGCCTCATTGCTACAACAAATGAAGACGAAGAAGAGGTAAGTCTTTATGATCTACCAAAAGAAGATATAATTGCTAGTCTTCAAGATACTCATCAGAAATATATTGAGTGCAAGAAGAAACTTAAGAAAGAAAATAAAGATTTAAATGCTAAACTTCTTGCTCTTGTATCCGAAAATGAAAATCTCAAAAAGGAAAATGAAGATTATGCTCTTAAGTTAAAATCGGTAGAAGCTAATTGCAATCTTCTTTCCTTAGAAAAGTCAAATTTGCAAACCCAAGTGAATGATCTTCAGAAACAACCTATTCTATGTTCACATTTAGATTATGATGAGGTTGTCAAAGAAAGAAACTTTCTGGTATCCAATTTAGATCAGGCAAAGAAAGATATTGCTAAGTTACAAAGAAATGTAAATGAGTTAAGAGGAAATGACATGCTTGAAAACATTCTGAAAATTTCCTCTAGCTATAATGGAAAAAGAGGATTAGGATACGATCCAAGTAGAAATAAACCCAAAAGAGCTAAAGCATCCAAGATTATATTTGTACCTAGAAACTCAATTCCTAGAAAGAGAAATGAAGTTGATACTATTAGTTGTCATTATTGCATGCGTCTTGGACACTATTCATTTTCATGCCCATATAAGAAAAGGAATGATGAGTTAGCTTGGATTCCTAAAACCTAGTAGCTTAAAATTAACTAGTTGAGATTTGACCTAAACTGATTCTTGATATCATAATGACTTATCTCAACACAATTGAGCTCCAATTTGCATTATCTCTTTTTGTTTGAAATCAATTAACAGTTCTGAACATATTCCAGAAACTTAGTCGGTCGAGAATTTGTCGACCGAGTGAACATTCGGTCGAGAAATTGTCGACCGAGCATGTCACTGTTTTTCAGAATGTTGTAAAATTGCTGCATTCTTGTGAAATTGATCAAAATTGTTGTCTAAGCTATGGAAATCATCTTTAAAAGATTATATGAAATTAATCATGCTTAGTTTAAAGAAAATTTCTATTTTTACCTGCTTTTATTGTTCTATCATTACACAAGCAAGCAAAAGGACTTATTGGTGAAATGCTTGCAAAGAGTACAATGTAGAAATCTTTAAAAGATTTGAAATATTCATTATGCTTTCATGCTTAGTATCACTTAAACATGCATCAAAATTGATATGAATGCTTAATTGGAAATCTGCAAATTTTTGCCTCTTGGTTAAAACAAAACTTAGCCAAGGGGCGCTATGGTCGTAGTCAAGGGCGACCTAAAATAAGCTTTGACAAAATGCTTATTCGGACATCAATTTATTGAACTTAATCTTAGTATACTTTTGATAAAGGTCAAAATAAAAAATTTATCATTTGCGACCTTAAAAGCCTTAAATTGCTTAAATTGTAAGATTAAGGGGGAGATTATAAAAACAAATTTGATTATTTGATTATGAAGCTTACATTGTTAACATCATTTGGAGTTTGTTATGACCTTCGGATTCTTAAAAGTAATTTGTATGAAAAAGAATTTCATCAAAATGATATATCTTGCTCTTAAAGGAACTCTCTAAACAAATCAGGGCTTAACATCCCTTGTTTTGGTTGGAGACATCATTTTTTAAGTACTCTAAGATTAAAAGGACTCTCATTTAATTTAGGGCTTAACATCCCTTGATAGATGAGAAATAAATATACATTCATAAGCTTAAGGGAATCTCATATCATTTCAAGGTTTAACATCCTTTGCAAATGATTGAGAAACAAATTGTGGATAAATTAGACATAAAACCATGTTCCTAATAGGATATCTATTTAAGGGGGAGCTTAATATAAAATTAAGGGGGAGAAGAAATAAAATGTTTAACCTGGATATCTTTTTGAAATGACAAAGGGGGAGAAAGAATATAAAATCAAAAATATAAATATAAATGAGTTTCATCTTGATGGCCAGCACTCACTTGTCAAATAAGAATGGCTACAAAAGGTAATCTTCAGGTATGAAACTCACATGCTTTATAATTCCTTATTTCATATTTTAGGAAATGTTTGTCATCTTCAAAAAGGGGGAGATTGTTGGATAAATTGGACATTATGATAAATCCCTTTGTTTCGATGATGACAAACATTTCACTCTTGTTGATCTAACGAGCTACTTGAGTGTGCAGGATTAAGGTGGATGACAAAGCAACTAGGGAAAATCCAAATTTATATTTCCATGCAATGTAATCACTGTTGTAAAAACTTGTACAAATATATAATGTACAAGTACTTAGATTGCATGTAAATCAAGCGTTGGATCTTCCTAGCTAAACACCACACTTAGATAGGTCATCCCCTTCAAATAGGATCACATATGCACACTCATACACATGCTTAGTGGTTAATTAAAAGATTGAAAACAGAGTCAATCTCGGTCGACCACACTCCTCGACCGAGACACTCTCGGTCGACAAACTTCTCGACCGAGATTGACCCAAGTAGCCGTTAGACACAGCTGATAAAGTAGTTGGCAGCTGCAAAAGAACGTTGATCTAGAGAGCCTGTCGGTCGACAAAACTTCGACCGAGTAGGTATCTCGGTCGACAAATTGTCGACCGAGATGGTCTCTGACAGCAACTGCAGAATAAAGTAACTAGCCGTTACTAATGCACTTAACTTATATCTAACGGCTAGTTAAGCACTTAGAAGCCCCTAAAAGTTGTCTAGAACGTCCTTAAGTATTCATAGGCCACTCCTATAAATAGGACATGCCTTAGGACACCAAAACAGACCTAAGCTATACTTGTGCTATACTTGAGCTTGAATACTCACTTGCAATCTGTTTTAGAGAAATAGAGCAATTCCTACACTTGCCATTCATTCCTATTGCTCCCATTTCGTGTCCTATAGGCTAGTATCTCCTATCCACTACAATCACATTGTCATACACATTGGTTAGGAGATCTAAACGCTTGATATAGGAAAATCAAGCCTTGTGCTTACAACGGTATTGTAATTTCTGTTTTCCTTCTTGTTCCTTTTTATCTTTTGTACTCTCCTTGCTACTCCTAGGGTTGGAGGCTGCGGATTGGAGAGGGTTGACTTCTCAGGTGGAGAAGGGGACTTCAAGCTACTTCAAGAAGGCTATCGCACGGGAAGCTACTTCAGAAGGCTGGTGCAACGGGAGTTGGTGCATCTACTTCAAGGGAAGGCTGCTTCAAGGTTGGGCGATTACTTCTAGGTGAAGGCTGCTTGAAGGGTTTGGGAAAAGAAATTGTATTTTATGTAAAGTCCTTGCGAGTAGTTTTCAGGTCATGCCTTGTTGCCTCTTGAACCGGCTAGTTTGAAGTTGAACCTAATTTGAAAATGAGAATTAGCGCCTGACTTGATCTAAACACAACAAAGACTCCACTCCTCGGTGGTCTACTCTCTCTCTCTCTCTCTCGGTCAAGTTGGAGCATTGTTGCTCTCTATTCCATAGTCGCGACACATGGTTAGATCTCCGGAAAGTGAAGGGATGCACAAGGATCGGCTCCCATCAGACATATAGGCGCCTAATAGCTTCGTGGTGTCTTCCATAGCCTCCTCGATAGGGTTCTATAGCATGGATGTGGCAATCAATCATTACCACACCCTGGCTTGGGGGTTGCGGTGGAGCAAGGTTGCAAGACACTGGCAGACGTTTTGTTGCTAGAGCATCCATCCTCGTATAGGTCAAAAATATGGTCTGACCTAGCGTTTGGTATCTACTTCCCTACAGCTCCCTAGATCTTGGTTTGAGTCCAGTTTCTTAGAAAAGCTTGGCTTGCTCTTGTGGAGTACTTCTGCGAAAATGAGGAAGAGGGGATCATCTTCCCTTGACCAACTCCACTTTGAGGATTCAAAAGCCTTTGTGCACCTTCACAAGCCTGGACCTTAGCCTAAAGCATGTTTTCAAGGGCTAGAAGTTGTTTCTGAACCCCTCCTTTCCGTTGAATGATTCACCTCGTGGATTTGCAACTCTTCTTCTAGAGTCATTTGGGATTGTTGGGGCAATTTTGATAGGTTCACTATTGGATTTGCCTATACCCAAACCAGATCTTCTACCCACTCTGCATCCTTTTGTCCACCTGGTAGCATTACTGCTAGAGACAGTAAAGAACGGTGGGAGGAGGGGGCTTGTTATCTCTAATTTTGTGGTGAAAGCATTTCTACTATTGGTTTTTGATCTGAGAGGTGCGACAGGTTAAGTAACTCCAGCCAACACCACTAGAAACTTTATAGTTGACTCCTTCACTCGAGATCATATGAAAACCACCTCCTACTCATTTATCAGAGTCAGGAGAGGATAGAGTCTTAACAAATCCCCATATAATTGATCCCTGTGTGACACATTAAGGTCATAAAATTCATTGTTTCCCAAGAAATATAGTCCTCAATACACACCTGAATCATTAATTTGAAGTTTTAGAACCTAAATAACTTGTCTTGGGAACATCATTTCTCCATCAAAATTTAAGCATTGTTAGATCATCATTCCTTTCTACCTAAATGTATTACCAAAACTCCAAGATTATCGATGAAATATTGACTTACTTGGAATGACTATAGAAGACCTCAGGGTCATTAATTAAATTATTTTACTTTGAGTATGTCCTCAATTACAAGATTGTACATCAAATCCCTAAAATCAAGCTTATCACGGATGACCACATGAACCAATGTCACATTGCAATAGTTAGGGTCACACTTGATATGCAAGACATGTTCATTGATATATGATATGGTTTCAAGGAGAGAATATGTTGATTACAATAGAGTTTTTTTGTTAGTTTATGTACAAATATGATTGTTATAAAAACTAATTATGGCCTCTATTTGAACCATGAGCAGGAACTACTTGTTCATAAATCCAAGGTCCATCATATTTTTAACTCCATGATTCTCAAGGGGCCTTGCACGTCATAAATGTCTCAAAAGGCAAAGAAGAGATTATATCTTAACTGAAAAACACATATTACATATTTGTTAAATATCCTAGAAAGAAAACAAGAAACCTGATATAAATGCATTATGGGAGGATAAGGGTCCTCGCAAACATCTTTGGCATTATGAGCATAACGAAGACAAGCAACCATGGTGTCTTTCATAGGACTATAAAAATCATTTGTTTTTCCTTTCTTAAAACCTAAAAGTTAATCTAATTCCTTTAATAAGTCTTGTCATTTATTTTGCATCTAAAATTACCATGCTTAATGTGACTACTATATATACCATCATTAGAATCCGTTATCGAGTCTTCACCTTCAAAATCTTGATCAACACATGCATCTTGTAAATCCATATCCACTCAAGCTTGTAATCATACCTCATTTAATGGCCCAATACCAATATCTTTTATGCACCAGCTAATTTAAGGGGTGCATTATTATGTGTCTCGCTCATATATCATTTATGGTTTTGAAATATATGATATCATAAAGGTATAGACATTCTATTGAAACAATAGTACATACATTAGGACACTTAAAACTAATTCTAAAAGTCATTCTACATTCATGTATGATTCTTTTCATAAGTCATAATTATGTCTTTGAAGTCAAGCTAAAGAACTCTTCAAAGTGGGGTCTGTCAATGTCTATGAAGTAAGAATAGCATAGATTCAAGAGTAATACTCTAGGATATCAAAGTCATCAACTTATTTGGGGCTTCTCTAACATAACCATTTGCAAAATTGCATATGACAATTTTCTTGTGAAATGGTGAAAGTATTGGTGCCTTCCAAGAAGCATCAAACAATGCCATTTCTCTAAATTGTTACTATGTGCATATTTTTCTAGAAAACTAATTCATTCTAGAGACATGGTGGAGAAATTTTCAATAATGTGCCATGTACTTCTCCACCTAAGGTATCCATATTAAAATATAATAATTATGTAAATGATTTAAAAGATGATTACAATACCTTTCTTCCTTAAAAAGCATCGTGATGTAGGGGATGTAAAATTAAGTAAATGAAATCTTAATGGGAGCATCCTAAGAATATATGATAAAATATGACAATTTTACCGAATATAGAAATGGAATCACATGAAATAAGATGTGATTTTTTTAAACTCAATTATATTATAATTTTGGAGTTTCTCCTAGTTGAAAATATTCAAACTAGGTAGCAGAAAAGATTATAGTAGAAGACACATCTACAAAAAATATGTAAAAACATACCTAATTGGTTTTGATATTTCAAGATCCATAGAGTTATACATGATGCAGTACTTGAATATTGACTTTAGCTTAAGAGAACTTCTACATAAGAATATTAGAAGTGTTGACTAGTTTGCTTCACGTTTATAGACAATAGTTATATATTGATTTTTGGTTTTAGATGATTGTTCATTCATATTAATCAATGATAAGAAGAATGATAGCCAAAAATAGTTTTAAATTTGCCACATTTTAGTTTTAGTGATTCATTTACTAATCGACATAATGTTCTAGGAGACAAAATGTTTTATGATAAATTCATGGAGTACAAAAATATTCAGTAGAAGAACTCAAGACATATACTTCTCGAAAGACACTAGAATTTATCTATGAATTAAGAATATCCTACATATAAATCTTCAAGTTATCGTGGTTTAATAAAGGAGACAAAAAGACTCATGTTTCCCATGTTTTTATTGTTAAATGGGTGGTAATCAATCAAGTATACTACAATTGACTCCTTATGGGAATATGTTCAAAAGACAAAATAGTACTTTTGAGTTCTTTAAATAGTTTTCTATCGATCCTTTTGTGAGTATTTTGCTAATCCATATTATTCTATTCATAGGGCCATTCTCCTAATGGAGGAAAATAGCATGTTCACAGTAATTTTATCTCAACTTTAGATTTATAAAACAACTTTATCGTTCATGGAGATTCTTAGAGCAACTAGGTATTTCATATAATGTGGACTGTTTAACACATCTCAACTGGTTGGTTTACCCTGATACGTGTTGAACATAATATGAAAGACACCCAATAATTTTGGCATTACCTCCAAAAAGGGAGACACATTATTCTGGACATGATCACGACCCCACCAAACTATTGGCCTAGTATTAGTTTTTAGTTTGACCCTCTACTACTACAAAAATGACTTATAACATCACATTTACAGGCATCGGTTGTATACAAAAATCGATGCCTAATCCATACAGTGTCGGTTAAATAAAATAACTAACATCTATCTGTGAAGGGTGACCAGTCGCGGGTATCACTTTTTATTTAGCGTCGGTTTCTTAATAAGAAACCGACGCCTAAAATTGACCGCCAAATCCAAATTTTCCAGTGAAAATAATTACCTCCAAAATTTAACATACAACATTGGTTTTTAACAAAGAAACTGACGACTAAAGGTTTTCTGCGAGACAAAAATTTGATCAATTTTTATCATCGGTTGTCTTACAATTACCGACGTCGATGTGTTTTCGTGCGCTTAACTACGAAAATTTTCACCTCCCTTTAGCGTCGATTTTTATACGGAAACCGACGACTATAGTCTAAATTCGAGAACATTTATTTTTGTCGGCATATATAGATAGACGTCAGTTTTTCTAGTTGGAACCGACAACTATCAACTAACAGAAGTGTCGGTTTCTTATTGGTAACTGACACTTATAGTTTTAAGTGTCGGTTAGTTCTAATAATTGACGCCTATTATTAACTTAACAACACCCACGTGAGCCAGACTCTTTCCCTTTCTCTATTTCATTCATTCTCGATTGAGGATTAGGTCCGGCGATTCATCTGCTCACCACCGCCCTCTCCTTTGCTCGCCGCCTCCGCCTCTTCCGCCGTTTGCTGGTGCTCTGGTCGCCGCTCGCCGCCGCCACTTGCTGGTACTCCAGCCGCTGCTCTCCAGGCCGCGACTCTCCTGCTACTTTTTGTTGGTGCTCTGGTCACCGTCGTCATCGCCGCTTGCTGGTGCTCCGACCGCTTCTCTCCAAGCCGCGACTCTCCTGCTCCCTGCTCTCCAGGTCGCTGCTCCAACCACAGCTCCTGTGCGCCTATTTGCCGTCGGCACCACCACAAAGGCATTCTTCCTCCTCTTCTTCCTCCGCCCTTAAGGTACCCTGCTCCTGCTCGACCACCATTGGCTAGCCCATTTGTCATTAGGATAATTTTTGTCATTAGTAGACTTAGATTGTATTTTTGCAATTAAGGTTACACGTGCAGCATATTTTCTGATTTCCCATTTGTAGTAGCATGGACTAAGAGAGTCTCACTAAAATTGATGCTTATTGACACCTAATTATTTCATTATAATAGAATTGTGTTGATTGCACTTGTGCTCTTGGGCTGAACTGAGTTGTTGTTTCATCCATTTGCATTGTTGACTTGCATATATTTGTTCTTCAGCCTTCAAGTGAGGTATAATCTCACTCTCTCAATGTACCATTAGGCTTCATTTTGATTCAAATCTTATACTTGCATATATTTGTGCTTCTAATCCTCATGCTTGACCTAATTCAGTAAATTTTGATGCATGTTGAAATAAGATTCAACTTGTCCATTCTAGCATCCTAATTTGATTTGATTATGTGCTTTGAACCTTGAAACATGTGTGTTAAATATACATTGATGTTAAATCTCAAACTTAACTCACATGTGGGCTTCTATTTCTAAAATGATAATGTGAACTCCTAAATCAGTAACATATATTATTCTTTGTGCACCCAAATACCTTGTGAATCATGGATGCGCCCTAAGGTGATTAAATGTCTAAATCTTGACTTGAAATATGACCTAGTATGTATGTTGATATATGAAGCTCTAATGATAATGGTGAAATGGAGTAGATTTGAGGTGGATATGTGGTGAAAATGGTAGGGTAGGTTGGTCACCACAGTCGTATTGGTATGCCATGGCCGTAGTGAGGGTAGTATAGGACGGTCGTGGGGTAAGAATACGATCGTGGTATGGGGTTGGTGGTGATATACTATGTTGGTGGCCACGGCCGTGGCGGAGTGCCACGACGTGGTGGGTGAGTGGCACCACGGCCGTGTTGGGTCACACTACCATTTTGGAGGAGGGGGATGTGGTTGTGGGCGCTTCCCACGGTCATGCAAATTTACGACCAAGAACCAGCATTTCAACAGGGCTTTTCCCCAAGTCGCCACGACCGTGGCCAATGAAGAACAAAACGACCGTGATGCTACTCCACGAGGAAGTGCCCACGGCTGTGGTGAGGCTTGCACCACTTGATTATCCTTTAAATTCATCATTCTTGGATGTCTTTTCTTGGTGACGACTCTTGGCCATTGGAGGTAGGTTGAGGGAGATTTTGGGGCCTCCTTTGGACCTCCCCAGAATGGAGGAGCCCTAGAACTCCTTCTTTCTCTCTCTTTCATCTAAGGCATGATCCAAGTACTGGAAAATAGTGCAAAGAACATCATAAGTCCATTTGGCAATGATAAACACATTAGGGGAAAAAGTTTGTAATCTAACATGTTTAGATGTGATTTAAGTACAAAATGACACAGGATGGAGTCCTAAAATAGGGCTACATCACCCCCTGATTCAAATCTTTGATATATGGAATCATGGTTTATTTACTGTTTAGTATTTACTGACAAGCATGATTAAATGATGTTACACAAAACTTAGGATATGAATGATGAAACTAGGATTGTAGGTATAAGAATGACAACATACATGTATTTGTTAGCCTAGAAACCCGTCCAAGATTTACTCATTAGGAGTAAATCTTAGATAGTCCCCGATTTGAGATTGTTCTTGAACATCTAATCTCACTTAGGATGTAAGTGTATAATGTGTATTGGGTTTTCAAAAAAATTTGGTAGCATTTCCCCGTTTTTTCTCTAAGTACATATGTACTTGGAGAACAGCGGGGAAATGCTGCCAAAATTTTCTTGAAAATCCAATACACATTATACACTTACTAGTGAGATTGTGTGTTCAAGAATGGGATAGGTGGTACACATTTATTACATATAAGAATAACAACACATGTATTTGTTGGCCTAGAAACACGTCTAAGATTTACTCAATATGAGTAAATCTTGGATAGTCCCCAGTTTGGGATTGTTCTTGAACAATACATATGGCGTTAATTGATAGGAGAATCCAAGAAGCAATGGTGAAGTGGCAGGCATCTCAGACTGCCACTTAGACAGTACCTATGGCGTCCCGCTCTACTCCTACTACAGAGGTTGGGAATAATCATGTAGACCCACCACCTAGCACATCCGTTGTAAGTATTTTTATGACATAGTAGCTAGTTTTCTCAAGATGATATGTTTTCAAGATGATATGTATATATATATATATATAACATTCTTTATGTAAATTTGTAGGGGTTGAAGCCATTCCATCTAAAAAGTAACGAATAAGTCATTGCAGAGGCGTCAACTTACCCATCCCTTCTAGGGGAAATGTTTCATGGGTCTCCATTACCAAATGGTTGGGTTCGTGTGAGCCCGCTACATATATTCTCCAATTGGATAGATCTTCAATTGATATATGCCCACCCAGATTATGAAATGCTTAGTGAGGCAGAAGGAGGAGTGATATTGTGGCCCAAATCGGATGTCGTCTATACTGAAATTGTATGGTAAATTTACATTACGTTAAATTGTTAGTGTGTATATATGAGGTCAATTGATCTGAAATTATATATACAGGTTAAAACGAAGACACCCAGAGCATCTAGACCTCCACCTCCACCTCCTACATTATCAAGTTAGGTTCCACAGGACCTACCTGCCCCGTTAGCTCCTAATTGTAGGGGTATGGTAGTATGGTTAGGTGAACATGATATAAATTGCCCTATAAATGTTTCTATAGATGCGGATGTTGCAGGTCATTCATACGAAACCAAACTATTTATACAAGATATTTTGGAGTTGTTTCGCTATGATTGGCTGAATACATCTGTGATAGAGCTATGGATAAGGTGAGTTCTTATTTATACATCCATATACCTTGTGTAGGATCTGATGATCTGGTTTCTTATAATATTAATGCATATGTAATACATGTTTTGCAGCTACTTAGATAAGATATGTGCATATTTTTTATTTGAACATGTAGGATTTTTTATTCCATCTTTGATTAGTCTAGTAGCTAAAGACCCTACGTCAGTTCAACAATACTGCTGTGATACTTTTACAAATTTTGGACAAAATAAGAAGACGGTGATAATAGCTCCATTCAATGTGGAGTAAGTTTACTTTGCTTATAATTTGGACTTAAGAAAATTATATTTTTATTGTGGATTTCGAGTTATTAATTTTTAACTTTTTAACCTCTAGGGGTACGCATTGGGAGTTACTAGTTATTGTCCCCGGGACGTTCACTGTCTATTATCTAGATCTTAAGGGGACTAAATTGAATCCAAAATATGGACATGTAATGAAAATGGCATTATTCCGGTGAGAAATATTTCATTTTATATCCGTTAACATATGTTATTACATTACTATTTAATTATACAATTTACTGTATTACATTAACATGTAGGGGTTTACATGAGTTCAAAAAGGCTGGAGGAAAGGTCCCGGGAAAAAAGAACCAGCCAATAATTTGAGAGAACGTGAAAGTAAATTCCCGACTCCAATGTATATATCATTTATGTGAACTGTGCTTAGTTGTATTTTTTAATATTTTATATGTTTCAATTTATAGTGTGCTACACAAGACAACGGTTGGGTATGTGCATACTATGTGATGTGATTTATGCATATGATTATCAAATATGCCGCAGTGGACATCGATACCATACCTGAGGTATTATATATAGTCTCATTAGATAATATGAAATATATCAATTTTTATATATTATTAATTATATATATACACCATTCTCTTATACATCATTCTCTTTGTAGGTGTTTAAAACTGACCACACTACATGTAAGGCCTTATCAAATGTACATGTTTCCTATACAACGGAAGAATTAAATGATGTAAGAGAAGAATAGGAAAAAGTCATACAAGTAGTGGGGGTTTTAAAATATAATTGGGATGTTTATAGCGATAATGACTAAAGAATGATATTTTGTAAATGATTTTTTCTGAATTGTCATATGTGTGAATGTTTCTACATGTGTCTGAATGTTTATACATGTGTGAATGTGAAAATGAAAGAACTACAGGTTGCTACATTAATGTTTCTACACGTGCATGTGTGAATGTGAAAATGAAAGGAACTGCAGGTTACTACATGAATTTTCTACATGTGTCTGAATGTTTCTACATGTGTGAATGTAAAAATGAAAGGAACTGCAGATTTGTGGCATGTTTCTACATGTGTGTGAATCTTATTAAATTTATAGGTTTGTGGCATGTTCTTGGTTGATATCAATGGATGTCGTAAACCTACAGTTCAGTTCCACTAAACTGTGCAGGTTTCTTTATCCTGCGACCAGCCATAGTAGGCATGCAAACTGATAAGAAAAAAAATCAAAACATATGCGTCGGTTATTAGTCGAAAATCGACAACAAAGGCTTGCAGCGTCGATTAATAGTCGAAAACTGACGTCTAATGTGGCTAGACAACACGGCCATGGTGGCAGGTGATATGTCATCAGTTATTACTACGAAACTGATGTCGATGGTGTCCTAGATGGCGCCCTTTTTGTGGCGCGATGGGTTTAGGCGTCGGTTGCCCTACTAATAACCGACGCCTATAGTGCCCCTATTGCCGCCCTTTTTGTGGCGCGAAGGGTTCTGGCATCAGTTTTCCCACTAATAACCGACGCATATAGTGCCCTGTTGCCGCCCTTTTTGTGGCGCGAAGGGTTCTGGCATCGGTTTTCTCACTAATAACCGACACCTATAGTGAGTTTTGGCGTCGGTTTTAAAACTGACGCCTAAGGGTTCACCTTTTAGTGTCACCCACATAGGTGTCGCTTTTTAACCGTCGCCAAAGGTCTTAAATAACTGACACCAAAGGTGGTTCTGTAGTAGTGCTCGCTCCAACTTAGGCAACTACAACATTACATATTGGGTGTATGCTTACCATCATATATCACATATTACACTCGATGATGCCCTCAATATGTTTCTGTCAAACAAAAACAAGGCACTTAAATGGCTTATTGGTTCTAATGATTTGATGGACTCTATACTCAGTATGATTAATAACCTTTTACGGTGATAAAACTAGAAAATGTTCACAAACCTTGAGGAGACAATTATAGTGTTAATAAAGCATTTCGATTATAAACACATCATGGTCAGACTATGGCAAAACTTTTTGTTGTATTTGTTTCCCCAGGAAAGTATACATTCTTTTATGTACATAAGAATCTTCTTCTATGTGAAAGCTGGCACAACAGATGCATTTTTGGCCCTCCATATGTTTATTATGTCATAAGTCATGTAATGATATTGATCACTCTAACTATCTCCTTCTCCAGACACGTACACTTTATACTGAAAATCACATGGGGTGATCCTCATAGGCTTACCATTTATATCTTATTTCGTAATTAGGCATGCATTGACCAACAAATAAACTGTAATTGGAGCTCGTTGGTGGCTTGTATTTCGGCACATTGGGCTTGAAAAATCATTGACTGATTGATAACACCATATATCGGTGTTCTAAGATTATTTTAAATACTTATACTACTCTCTCCTCTAGGTTATGATGTATTCATAGGTGATGCCTCCTCAACACTTAAACATAAGGGAGCGATGAGGGCCCAAATCCCTTGGGACACATCTTCTTTGTTGATGTTGAAGACAAGGATCTGATCATCAATGACAACCTACGCCCGTATTGATCCCGATAGGTTCATGACCTACAGTTGTTCTGACACAACTGCCTGCTGTACGCATATCATCATATATCACACATAGCACGTGATGGTGCGCTCAATATGCTATCATCCAATAGAAACAAAGCACTTAAACAACTTATTGGTTCCATTGGTCCGACGAAATCTATACCGTATATGATTAATAATCTTTACCGTCATAAAAACTGAAAAATGTTCAAAAGTCTCGCGGTGAACATTAGGGGGCGTTTGGGTTCTGTAATCGGAGGCGGTATTGTAATTCAATTCGGTATTTTAAATACTGCATTCGTAATGACACCGTTTGGCTTGATATATGTGATTTTTCGACTTCGGTGGTTGGAATGCGGCATTCACCCCCACTCACATTTCACGGAATTCCTAAAATTCGCCAATATTGGCGTCTTTTCTAATCGCAGTGGCGACTCTCCCGATCCCTCCCCCGATTCTCACGATGTCTCTCTTTTCTCCTCCCCGATCGTCTCCTTTCCCGTGTCGCTGCCGCTACTCTTTTTGCCGCTAATTGCAGCCACTACTCCCCCCGATCTTATCGGCTCCTCCTTCCCAGCGGCCAATCGTCTCTGGGTTCGCTAGGGTTTTGACCCCCATTTCTTCTCCTTCCGTATCGTCTCTTTCCTCAGCATCTCCTCCTTCCCCGACGAAGCCCCACGCTACTCTTTTTGGCGATTGAAGGCGCAACGGTGCTCATGCTCGCGGTTGAAGGCGGCGAAGTGTTGGTGTTTGCAGCGATCGTGCTTCGACGATCTAGGGCTCCCTGGTCTCGCCTTGAAAGGTTATATTTTTTCCCTTTGGCCTCCTTTTCCCAAACGTGTTCAGGCAAATCGAGCACCTCACCTCCTCCTCCTTCCTGCCAGCCTCCTTGTCGGATTCCTGAAACAGAATGACTGGCATCCTATCTATCACATCCTTTTCCAGCCCCATGGTCACTGTGTAAACCCCTCCGCTACATTCCATCCCGTCCAAACCCATCGCAGAGCTTCGGCTGACGGCGATGACCATCCGCCTGTACCTGCACGCCCACCTAGCGTAGAGGCAGAGCAGCAGCGAGAAGACGACGATCACCGGGAGCATGCTCCGGCCGTGGATCTGGAAGTTTTTGTCATCCAGGTCGGCGTCGTCGTAGTGCCACCTGAGTGGCTGGTTGTCGCTGCCGAGGGAGTCGGATGCTGCCGCCATGCGGCGGCTCAGCGACGACGAATCGCAGTGAGGCGGTGGAGGAATCGCGGCGGTCGTAGTGCTGTGGACAGAGGCGTCGTCCGCATTTGCTAGGTCCTCTCGTAGTGTTGGAAGTTTCCTGTCGCTAGGCTGGCTGTTTGAGTAGCGCAAGACATCAATTGACAAGGGGGAAACGGAAGAAAAAAAAGATTTCTGCAAAGGCAGAGGAATACAGAGGCTTGTATTCCTTGTAATTATATCTAGGTTTTAGAAAGCGCGAAGAGTGCGGATTGTCTCCATTGAAGCGGGAAGCGCACTAAAGCGGAAGCTTTTTGGAAAAGCGGTTCACATTGTTTTTTTAAAAAATGAAAAAAAAAAGTGATTGTCTCAATACTAACAAGAACATATATTACTCAACAATCAAGTAGTTTGAATAACATTTCCCTACATCAAATGTATTTCAAAAGTATTTTGGATATTACTGTATCATACATATAATTAAGAGTGTAACATCTTAGTGATATGATTTATGTGTACAGTCACGCCATGAATTTTTTTTGAAAGTACATTGACGATGTGGGAAATTTGCATACAAGTTGTACTACTCTTAGAGTAGTCATATAATTATCAAAAATACTGATATAGTTATCATATTACTGCTGTACTCCTGCAAATATTTAATTCTGAGCAGGAGTCCCAAAAATTGTTTGGGAAATCAATTGTATGAACTTCATCAAACGAGAGTGGCAATTTGATCTTGTTAATTCTGAGCCATCATATTACTGACGGCTAAAGTCTTGACATTGATACAACTGTATTTTTATCTTAGTTGGCTAACATAAATCTCCAGAAATAATGATGCACCAACGGAATTTTGTGCAAGTACCATGTACGAGGACCTATATACACATGTATGTACTAAAATCCAAACTGTTATATCAGATGGTTATGTTCGTGCCACTTGAATATGCAACTACAGCCATGACTATGGAGGGGATGTAGAAGGATCATAGATGAGAAATAATGTGCACTTGGCAAGTGCACACGTACATATCATTGTTTGCCAATTGAGCAAGCAGCAATATTGGAATATTGTTCAGCAGTAAACAAATTTGTTCAGCAGTAAACGTTGAAGAATAGAGAAGAGAACAGAGAATAGGGGGTAGGGGAGAGAGGATTGAGTAAGCGCAATAGGACTGTGGCTGTAATAAAAAACGAAAAAAAGGGAAAACAGAACCGGGAAGAAGGTAGAGAGAAGACTGTACAAAGAACAGGTAGAATATCCGATGTTGGTTCGCCTAGACACCGCTGACCTGTACAATCTCCAGGCAGGCAGGATAACGGGAAGAAGCTGCTCTCCTGCCACCTCCATTCTCCTTGCCGCCTTAAGGGGATGTCATTGTGGCTGTCGTCCAACGTTGTGCTCCTTTGGTTTGGAGATAAACTTGCGGAGAGGGCCCTTTTATACACTGCATTTTGGTGCCAGGATAGGACATCGGGAGTTGAGGGAACTCATATCACGGCAGGTTTCCGATTAGGAAAGAGTTATCGACGACGGTTCCGCTTCTTTCTGACTGGAAAATGATCTGGGAGTGATGGATTTGGAAGCAATTAGGAGAGCGTCCGATGTAGCCGCTAAATCGGGGACACAAAAAGCGGCCCGCGGCCCGCTATAGCGGACAAAAAGGCCCGCTACAGAATAAAATGCAAAATTTCTGCCTCAGCTCGTTTTGGAGCGGCAGATTGGTCTGTACGCAAAAGCGGCCGCTTTTTAATTCACTGAATTATATTAATACAGATATGTATAAATTCTTTTTTATTAAATTCACATCAACATAAAATATGAATACATATGCCTCGTGTATTAATATGGATGGCTTGTAAACAATACGTTTGTATGTTTTTGTTAAAATTAGTATGTAAACAATACATTTGTATGCCTCGTGCCATGTAGCATGTTAAATATATAATTATGTATTGATTTTATGAAAAAAATTTAAATGTTGTATTTCAAATACATAATTACCAAACAACGTAATCTGGAATGTCAATAATCATAATTACTGCATTTCTGAATAACCACTCAGCCAAACAATGTAATTAAGAATATCGAGATTTATTACTAAGGTAATCAGAATCTCGTGACTTGCTGATTACTGCAGCAGTCACAAATGGAGCGCCCAAACACAACCTTATAGTGTTAATAAAGCAATCCAATTCTAAATACATCATGGCCACAACACACAATGGCATAACCTTTTGATGTATTTGTTGTCCCGGGAAAGTATACATTCTTTTATGGCTCATTGGACATAAGACGATTCTATACAACAGAGGCTTTTAACGCCCCTCAATGTGTCTATTGTGTCATAAGTTATGTGGCGATATTGATAACAGAATTTATCATTACTCCTTCTCCCACAGCGTATGGGTGCGTTTTTATAATGAGAAACACATGGGGGTGAGGATCATGGGCTTACCATCTATATTTTATCTAATAATAAGATATGCGTTGACCAACAACTAATGTGTAAATGGATCTCTCTAGGTGCTTATATTTTGGCACATTTGGATTGAAAGAAATCATTGACTCTTTGATAATAGCACATAGCAACATTCTAAGATTACGTTGGATATCTATACAACTCTCTCCTCTTGGTTACAATGTACTAGCCGGTGATGCCTCCTCAACATTTAGACATAAGGGCCCTCTCAAAACCTTCTCCATTTATTTCGTGGATGAGGGCCCAAATCCTGTGGAGCACGTCTCTTTCGCCAATGTTGAGGATGAGGATCTGATCATCAATGACAACCTATGCCCATCTTGATCCTGACAGGTTCATGATATACCGTTGTTGCGACTCCAAGACCTTGACATGATAATGTCAGCATCACCATTTTCCTTCTCCATACTCGGTTATCATGATGTGGGTTTCTTTATAGGGAGCCTAGATCCATTTATCAAGTAAAAAGATTAGAAAAGACATTAGCACAACATTGGCAAGTATGCTTTTCATGTTTTTAATATTGTACTAGTAGATGTAGATCGCTTTCAGTTTCTTTCTAGTTTTTCGTTAATATGTTATACAACATTATTCATGTGTCCATAATGTCTAATATATATATATATATATATATATATATATATATATATATATATATAGAGAGAGAGAGAGAGAGAGAGAGAGAGTCAGGCTAGAATACACTCGAGTGTACAGATCACGTTGTACACCCCAATGGTGTTTGCCTATTTAGACTATGTTTTTCCAAAATCTAATCCCTTGATTTTTATGGTTACAATAATAATAGGTCACATACAAAATTTGAACTCATTTGGATGAGTGTAAGTCACTCATCCAAGGACAACAAAATCGACGCACAAAACTAATTTGAAATACATGATTTTTTCCTCCTTTAGATGCATGACCTATAAGTGTCCAAATGAGCTAAAATTTATTATATAGTATGTTCTTATGATAATTAAGAAGATCAACGGTTTAGATTTTTCAAAAATTTACTGCATCTTCAAAAATGACTGAGGTGTACGGTGCCTTCGGTACACTCGAGTGTACACTAGCATGACTCTCTCTCTCTCTCTCTCTCTCTCTCTCTCTCTATATATATATATATATATATATATATATATATATATATATATATGGTCCATCTTTATTGCTTGCGCGGGTAGCTACCCGCCCACCCTTCCGACCATTTTTTTTTCAAAAAAAAATTTCACAATTGTAGAGGACTATTTTTTCTAGCTCTCCAAAAAAATTTAACCAAAAATAATATCATTTGCCCCTCCAAAATAAAAAAAAAACCCGTCCTTATATATATCTGTTGTATATTTTGTACAGAGTTACTCTTTTATTCGTGTAGTTACTTTCTGTTCACCATAGTTACTTTTTTGACAGCAGAGTTACTTTTTTTGCCAGGAAAGTTACTTTTTTGGCTGCCGGGTAGCGAAAATCCAGGCTACCCGCACAGGCAATGAATGAACGCATATATATATATATATATATATATATATATATATATATATATATATATATATATATATATATATATATATATATATATATATTCAGGCTAGAATACACTCGAGTGTATTCAGAGCATAATAAACTCAAGTAGTTTTTCATGATGTAAAATTTGAGCACATTTGGACATTTATAGGTCATGTTATAAAGACCACAAAAATTACGAATTTCAAATTAGTTTCGTGCGTCGATTTTGTTGCCCTTGGATGAGAGACTTACACTCATCCAAATAGGCTCAAAATTTGTATGTAGCCTAGTTATAGTATGACGGTGAAGATCAATGGTTTATATTTTGCAAAAAAATAGTCTTGATATGTAAACACACTTGAGTATATTCGTACGATCTGTAATGTCGAGTGTATTCTAGCCTGACTATACACACACATTATATATATATATATATATATATATATATATATATATAGAGAGAGAGAGAGAGAGAGAGTGAAGATGGAATACACTCAAGTTTATCAGAGACGCTATGTACCTCAATTATTTTCCATCATAAAATAGTTATTATAAAAATCTAAACCGTTGATCTTCTTATATATCTTAAGAATATCTTACATAATAAATTTCAGCTCATTTGGACACTTATAGGTCATGCATTTAAAAGGGGGAAAATCAGGCATTTCAAATTAATTTTGTTGTCCTTAGATGAGTGACTTGCACTCATCTAAATGGACTCAAATTTTCCATGAGGCATATTATTATTGTAATAGTGAAGATCAATGAATTAGATTTTGTAAAAATGTAGTCTACATAGGCAAACACCATTGGGGTGTACGATGTGATCTGTACACACGAGTATATTCTAACCCCTCTCTCTCTCTCTCTCTCTCTCTCTCTCTCTCTATATATATATATATATATATATATATATATATATATATATATATATATACACACACACACACACACACACTACAACAAAAATGATCACTGGTGGCATTTTTTTCTCAGGCATTTTGTCAAAAATGTCACTGTTTAATCACAAATTAGGCATTTTTCACTTAATTGCCGTTAAATGTATATTTTAAACTTTTCAATAAACACATGAATAATACATATATTTACCATCATAAATACAAGCAAATTATACGTCGGAATCACACTCTTTGAAATTAATGTTGTAATGTTTAATTCCTTCATGTGCCTCGCTGTGTCAGGGTGCTCTTTGGTCTTTTTTTTATATCGCGATGCCTAGTTTAACGTCTCCTCCCCGATCAAAAATTTTCCTCCGGCCGCCTCTTGGTGCCCTGACCTAGATGAGCCGCCACCTTCACCACTAATATTGCTAGCCACCGCCACACCAGTGCGTCCCATCTCATCGTTTCGCTCCCAGCTTTCCCTCCTCCCTTCTCCACCTTTCCTCCATATCCTCTGCTTAGTTTTTCTCCAACGCAACTTTCGTTTGGGATTAGTTCGACTGGGTTCTTGGTGAGCGCTTAGATGAGAAGGGCTCAATGCAGGAACAAAGACGCTTCCGTGAAATTGCAGAGCACATTGCATTGAAATATACGCCTGTCGAGCAGGTCACGAG
The DNA here is from genome assembly GCA_963693085.1 of Alisma plantago-aquatica. Classification (NCBI taxonomy): domain Eukaryota; kingdom Viridiplantae; phylum Streptophyta; class Magnoliopsida; order Alismatales; family Alismataceae; genus Alisma; species Alisma plantago-aquatica. Next base: position 243,307,149 of record OY856414.1, on the reverse strand, counting down.
CGGGGATTAAGGTTATTATGAAGTTGAGATGCGATAGTTGTATAATCTATTGTTTATCATTCATTTTTCTTTACGGCTGTTAAACAAAATATCATATGGATGCACTCGTTCCTTTTTGCAGGATTATTTTGACTTTATTACAGCATTAAAGAAAAGAATACATCCACAGGAAAGCATAAATAGGAATGCCTTTCTCAATAGAAACAAACAACTTGGATTCACGTTATGTGATCAATTGATTCCGACATCAATTTCTACCCTTCTCCGATGGCTGGTGATACAATTAGAAAGCCTTTCAATCTCACCAATATCATTACTAATGCTCCACGGGGACAAGGACCCTACAACCTACCGTCAACGCTGCTACCATCTTTATCAGTGAGAGGCATCAAAGGAAGATAGAAAAGAATATCATATCATGCTGTAGCGATTTCACAAAATGTCAAGGTCAGTGCTCAAATTTTAATCATTTATGTATATGCCTTGAGGGATATTTGGTTCTCAAAATTCCAACGTTAAAACGATTACAAAGCAAGAATATAAACTCTCTAGACGTATGACATGACTTTGCAATCATTGTATAGTTAATACGGTTACTTCTACTAGTCTCATGCCCTTAAGCATGGTTTAGAAGTTTAAAGCCCATCGTGACTTCACATGCTGTGCTGTCACATAATATGATATTGGTGATAGTGATGGTTTGACATGTTTATTGGATAGGACAGTAAATAGGTTGTCGGAACATGTGAAGTCCAATAAGTCTTAATCTGGAAGAAAAAAAAAACTAATTGTGGAATCAAATTCTGAAAATCAGGTTTCATTTTGTATTTAAGAGTAAAATATTTTTGATCTAAATGGGGCCAGGTCTGGATTACAAATCTGGATCCTAGATTTGTATTGACTACATGGATATTTAATACAACTAACGAATAGTGACAGAGTCAGAGTTCTTATGAGGCACAAATATAATGACAAACAATAACTACTAAATTGAAAACAAATATTTGTGACAAGATGCAAATGTAACACCAATATTTAATAAAATAAAGTAAGGAAAAATTAAAATGGTACTTCAGGTAAAACTATTCCCTTCATGGCATCTGAAAAGAATATTTCCGAATAGAAAACTTTAGGTTAAACATACCACTTAAAACAACAATTTATAGGATAACTATGTGAAAGAACCAAACTGATTGGTGTTTTAACTGACAAAAGTGAAAAACATCACTTAGCGTGGTTTTTTAAAATTAAAGCACCACTTTAGATGGCACTATAAAATGTATATAGTATACAAAATGTTAACTAATATGGATAATTGACGTATTACTCTCCACTTTGAGTGCTAGATTGAAATTAAAGTATGTTATACCGAGCAATAATTTTTTAAAAGTGCTATGGAGACAATTACATTACCCATGTGGGCCAAGTCGATTTATATACATAAATTACTTATGTTTAGAAATCGAATAACGTAAAAGTGAGAATACAAAGTATGATAGTAAGGCACACTCCAAATCTCTTTGGAACATTTTGCACATGAATTTATTACAAAAAGGTCATCGTAGTGTAATACTAACAAACACCAATCAGAGGCCCAGCCTCTTACAACGTCTTAGTTGTCTTTCACTACATAACACATTAGAGAAAGAGGTCACCGTCAACACCCACAAGAAGCCTAATCTAGTCTGACAAAAATGAGGCACAACCTTTATCTCTACAACTAGCTCATATAGAGTTGATATAGATTGACATTGTTTATTTTTAATTTAATACCTCGACACATAAACTATCACTAGAAACTCAAAATTCTATTTCTAAAACTTGGATGAGGCACGTTCCTCATGCAACCCATCTGTAGTTATGATTTCGCTGTTGCAGCACACTGCTACCTCTTCTGATAAAAATGCATTCGAGATTATCTAATTTCCGTGCAAGGTCAATACCTATTTCTTTTACATGTATTACAATCTTCTACTACAAGTTGTTGTTTTATTGCAATACTTATTTCATAGTGATTATACTACAATTTACTCTAATAAAAAAAGGGAAAATAATGTTGTATGTGGGTAACTAAAAATAGCATTTATGAGTTGATACTTTAGCATGTTGTTATTTATAAAAGTATGTGTAATTCTGGTAGAATTTTATTTTCAAATAAGAATCTACAAATCCAGGTTTGATTTTTGGTCAATGTTCAATCTAATGGAAGTTTTAATTCTATTCCAATACTTATTTACAATAGTATGAGTACGTACACTCTACTTAAACATTGTCTTGGATTCTCTATAGTTATTCACCATGCCTTAATTGGTCCTCCCATTTTAGAACTTCTGCTCTGAAGTAGTATTGGCTTCCTAACCTAAGGGGTGAACTATTATTCTCTTTTACTATTAGATATGAACAAAATTTGGTTGGGCTCTGAATCTGGTTTCAGACCATAAATGTATATCACACTATAGCATTTTTATATATGTTTAGCTAAAGATAGAAGTTTTAGACTTCAAAAAGTCTATGTGAAGACCGTGAAAAGTTGGGAAGAACAAAAAAATAGTTTGTAATCTTGAATCATTTGTCTGATTTAGTAGTATTGATTTCCTAGTTTCATAGATAGTTTCATGCTAATGTGTACTCAATTCTTATACTATGTTAGAATTTTTGTTTTATTGTATATAGGAATAAATGATGATTGTATGTAGGATATATACATCTTAAATGTACATCCACTAATCTTGTCTATATTTGTCTAATCCTTGACGACTATTTTAAACCTGAGGGCATTGATGTATGAAGTGGTTGTTGACTCCTTTGCTTGTTTAAATGTCTTTCATTCTAGATATGGAAATATTTTAGCATGCCACTACATGTATCAATGACTCTACTACGTGATATATGTTATCTTCATCCCCCAATGACATGTATTGACACTTGGACATTTCAGTTTATTTTTAGAGTTTATGACGAAGAAAATGAATCAATAGAAAATCGAAACATTTGATCCCATATATCATGATAAAGAGGTATCCTATATATATGTATATGTATATGTATATATATACATATATATAGCCATGTTAGAATACACTCGTGTGTATCCATAGTAGAATACACTCAAGTAATTTTTCGTGATGCAATACTTTTCTAAAAAATATAATCTGTTGATCTTCTTAAACATCTTATGAATAGTTCATATTAAAAATTTGAGCCCATTTCGACATTTATAGGTCATGTTATAAAGACCACAAAATCAATGCATTTCAAATTAGTTTCGTGTGTTGATTTTGTTATTGCAGGATGAGTGACTTACACTCATGCAAATTAACTCAAAATTTGTATGTAGCCTAATTGTAGTATGATAATGAAGATTAATGGTTTACATTTTACAAAAATATTGTCTTGACATGAAAACATCACTTGAGTGTAACGTGCGATCTGTACACTCGAGTATATTCTAGCCTCTCTCTCTCTCTCTCTCTCTCTCTCTCTCTCTCTATATATATATATATATATATATATATATATATATATATATATATATATATATATATATATATATATATATATATAACTTTTGCTTTCCTGGTTCAACTTGATCTTTTATCTTGTCTCCTTTGGAAGCATTGACATGAGCCTTTGATGTATCAATTTCGAAATTTTGTAATATTATCTAGAGATTTTTCTTGGTTTGATTCATATACAATGGACTAGTGTATGTGTTAAAGCTGATACATACTGAAGTTTGTTGATTGTTCCTTGTATGGTCATGATATTGCTTATCTTTTAGCTAGGGTATTAGTCTTTGATGTCTCAAATCTGATTAATTCTTGGTTTTGTTTTCAAGAGATTCCTTTTGAGTTGTTTTGTAAAAGAAGGCCTAGAGGTCTCCTATGATAGTGTTATATTTTCTTGATGCTCAAATGGAAGATGCTTTCCTTTGTGTAATCTACCTCTAAGCTTCTCCTTAAGGTCTTCATTGTCTTTTACTCTAAAGAATTTCATATTCCACATGATAATTTCTATTTTATAGAGAAAGGGAAGATGGCCATATGTTTTTTTCATCAGTGATGATGATTCGTCTTGTATACAGAAGGGAGATATAGTATCCTATGAAGATATACTGTCTTTTCATCTTATGATTCTTTCCTTATGCATTTTTCTTTAGATCAAAATATTTTTTCTTTAGTATTATATGTGGCTTCAATGCATAATTAATTGCACACTTAATATTTTTACTTTTGGCTTCTGGTAAGCTAATCCTTATATATTATCCATATCTTGGATCAGAAAATTTCCTTGGGACAATATTGAATGGTGAATCTTTGAAGACCAAGTGTTGGGCATTCTTCAAATATCCACTTGGATCATAGATCTAATCTGATGCAGGTGTATAAGTTGGATGAAAACATAACAGATAGTGTTTGTTATTATTATTTTTTATTACTAGAGACTACCCATTCGATTTCCAACATGTACATGACTTTAACACCTTGTCATGATGTTGTAAAATCATTTGCAGTAGTACAACACTAGCTTGCAATAGTACAACAATCGTCTTCAAAATGAAGATGTTGCTGCTCAAACAGTGGTTGTTGTGTGGTTGTAGATTGTCGCATTACTAAGGCACTCAACAACATAAGGTCCCACTTGACACACATCCAAGAACAATTGGATTCATCAAGGGTGCATTCATTTCATCTTCCTAATTATTTTCATGAGACCACAACATTGTAACTAGGGGATTACAATATCCATATGACAATTTCTTTATTTTGTTTGGCTTTTGGTATGCTATTTTCCATTTTGCATGAATTCTAGCCAATTGAAATCTGATTTACATTGATTTTTTTAATTCTAATAGGGAGCTTAGAAAGATGTTATATCTTAAAAGAGTGAAATGAAAACTAGATTGGATGAACAAAAGGAGGAACATCGAGAGAACTAGCTGGACATATTCCAATGTATTTTGTACAATCAAAATTATGCGTAATGTATCATATATTTTGGATACTACACATTCAAAGGATATGGAGAGAGGGATAGCTGGATATATTCTTTTTGGCTATCATATATTTCAATATTCTTGATGGTGTAATCTGCATGGACATTTCACAAACAAAGGTGTGCCCTTCTACATGACATAAGTTGCAACTACCTAGCGTACTTTCAGCTTGAAGACATAAAATGATCCTATATGCATCCACACACAAAAAATGCAATGTTAGATTTGCTAGTCCTCTTTCGATGATTATGATTTCTATTTTAAGGTGACTCAATGTTGATAAGATTGCTGATCATCATTTGAAGGAGTTCTAAAGTCGGCCTGCATAAAAGTAGATAGTTATATCAAGGAAGAGATGGTCAAAGGATGTTCAATCTATGGCTTTAGATAGAAAAATCTTGTATGAAAGAGGGTCACACATGTGTTGTATTTAGCAAAAGGGACAAGGTAAAATATCCTCTCCATGTAATTTGCATTTTATTATAAACAAAAAATCTATATTTTTGAAATTTGAAAAGAAGCTAGAAGTCAATCTATGATAGAGGAGGTTTTCTTCAGGCAGAAGTCTCGAGTTCAGTGGTTAAAAGAAGGGAATCTAAATACAAAATTCTTTTATTCTTCTCTTAGAACCAGAAGGAATAGAAATACTATGAGTTATCTTAATATTGATGGACAGATTCATAAAGAGTTAGACATCATCAAGGATCATGTTCATTCTTTCTATGAAAATTTATTTTGCAGGGGAGAAAAAGGTGGTGTTTGGGAAGGTGAATGGAGTGGTCCTCATATTACTAGTGCTCAAAATCTGTCTCTAACCAAAATGGTCACCAGGAATGAGATTGAAGACATTGTTAGCAATCTCAATGAGGATAAAAGTCCCGGGCCAGATGGGTTTAACGGTGTTACAACCCCAAATTTTGGGTTCATTTGCTGAGAAATATAATTTCTCATATTAAAGATTCTTGAATGAATGAATGAAATAATCAATTTTGAATAAATGGATTTCATGGCCTTGTTGTTTGATTTGTGGGCTTTATTGGCCATTGAGCCCAATAACAAGAATATTCAATTAATAAATGAATAACTGAAAAATTGAGATAAGAAAGGTGTGGAAACCTCTAGAAGGCAAATACAAAGAGGATTTCGTGCCTCTTAGATTCCTTGGGTTCCAAGGAGTCCAAAGTTGCAAAGAAAAGGCAATAAGAAAGGAAAATAGCAAATAAGTATTTCCTTGTTAATAAATAGATTGAAAACATTGATGAAATGTGGAAAATATGTGAAAAGAGGTATAATTGGGTAATCCTTAGTGGAATTTCGTATCCTAAGGATTCCTAATGATAAAAGGAATACTAATGAGGAAAATAAAAGAGAAATAAAGAGAAATCCTCAAAAAGAACTATTTTAATAAGAAATAAACAAGATAATGAGAGATAAAGAAGGATAATGCATTTAGATACATCTAGAAGGATAATGAGTATCCTTAATGAGAAATTTCGAAATAATAGAGTTTTGGGATCCAAGGAGTCTCAATGAAGAGGAAAGAAAGAGAAAATACCAAGATTACATATAATAGCATAATGAGGTCTATTATTGATGAATTTTGTAATATGGAAAAAAGGGTTTTTTTTCTATTAAAGGAAATACATGATTTCGTGATAAATGATTAAGAATCAAGTGATAAGAAGATCAAGGAGAGGATTTTCGAAATCCTATTAGCACAAGAAAAGGGAATATCCAAGAAATTAGGAAAGAGAAAGGAACTTGCTTTTTATGAAGGAATCACTCTCCTTTTGGTAGGGGGATGGGTTACTTCGTGGGCAAGCACCCCAGGGCAGTGCAACCCTCCCCTATATAGGGGAATAGCCCAGGATCGACCCCAAGGGGATATCCTGCATGTTTCTCTCTCTTCCCCATCTTCTTCTTGCTCTCCTTTGAGAAAACCCTAACCAAGAAGGTAGGGAGAACCCTGGTGTAAACGGAGGATCAAGAAGGGTCCTGGATGGTGGCTGGATACTCCCACGAGTAATCTAAGGAAGATCTATCCTTGTCTTCCTACTCTAAACCCGCACAATACCCGCAAAAGAGGCTGCAACCTTGCTACAGATCGCAGCCTTGGCCCTCCTAAGATCGGACGCCTTGGCCATGGGTCCAGGTATGGCTGGACGCGTAGGGATGCAACGGAGGTATAGAAAGGGTTCCGAGGAGGTTCGTGCCTTAGAAAGGCAGAACACAACCTCACGATCTGCTGCAGCGTGGCTGCATCACGGCAGAGTTCGGCGGCCGATCTGGGCTGGCATGTTGCTGCTATGGCCACCTATTTAAGGTGCCTTGGGTGCGCTAGGGTACTGCGGGGCCAGCCGCACTATCCATGGAAGCTTTCGAGGTGAACGGAGGCCAAGGGAGCCGCGCCAAAGCAGCTAGGGCGGCTGCGCTAGGGTTGCCCGGGGTTGAAGAAGAAGGAAAGTGGAGTTGGACGAATCTGCCCTTCACGCGCTGAATAAAAAGCAACTTAAGAAAGGGGCAAACGCGTCTTTTCGTCATGTTTTCAAAGAGCCCAAGCAACGTTGCATGGAGCCGAGCGACGTGGCGCTCTGTGATTGGTCCAAAGAAGGTAATTTTGCTAAATTCATATCTAAAGATTGGTAGCTCCGATGGAGAAGTGCAAAATATGAAAGTTGATCAGGAGAATGCGTAGAATGCAATAAAAATAATATTAAAGCTCGATTCTTTTTGCATTTTGAAAAGTAAGGTAATTTATCAAGTTTAACATAATGATGATTAAAGAAACCCTAATTGTAAATGATTAAAGTAATTAGTAGGGTTTAATAGATGATTAAAGTGGATATTGGCCTGTTAATGCTAAAAAGGAACATTAGAAAGAAAAAGGATGAACTTTGCATATAATTAGTTAATTTAGAGTTTCTTGTGCATAATTATGTTTTAATGGGCCTTGAAACCCTAATGTTGACTAATTCGACTATTCATGGCTGTAATTGATTAATTTCATGATTAAAGATGGGATATTCTGAATCTAAGACTATTTCGAGCATTAAAGTTCCTAGTTTGTGGATAAATACCCTAAATAAAGTAATTACGGTTTTCTCATGAAAAATGTAGAATTGGTGATTAATAACGTTCATATGAGTAATAGAGTATAATGAATTATACATTGATGATAAATAAGCATAATGATCTTGTCATGGATTAAATGGATAAAAGTGATAGTTTTAATGTAAGATAAGTTTAATGGGTTTAATTGATGGACAATGATGCCTTTAATTCGAAAATAAGGTTAAATGTTGTAAAGGGATAACCTTAATATCTTTTGTGAATAATTAGGGTTTAAAATAGTAAAAGATGAAAGGAAACCCTAATTGCAATAGAAACCCTAAAAATGAAATAGTAACCCTAGGGCTCTAATAGGTCTATTAGACTTGGATGCCATGACCCATGATAGAAGATATTGGATGTTTGTTTCAGGATCTTATTGAATGCTTGCTTGCCTTGTTGATTGGACTATTCTGTTTCAAGTCTGCTTAACAGGTATGTGGTTACGCTTATGAATAACCGCATTAGTTTTCCGCATGTTTGTCGGATGGTTAATCGCATTGATTGCAATTAAATTTGTTGGATGATTCATATTTGCAAATTATAAAGTCACTATGATTATCACATTAATAATAGAAGTATGGATTCTCGCACCTACATGCCACCCTGATGGATGATGCCAAAGGTCAGGCCCAGATGGGTAGACCAATGGACACCTTGAGTGGTGACCCCAGGCACCAAGAAGGTGGCCTATGATATTGCATGACTAGTGGGCACCATGAGTGGTGACCCCCAGGCACCAAGAAGGTGGCCTTAAGTCATTGGCAAAGGGCACCCTAAGGTGGATATGCCAGGGTTAGGGCAAAAGCGGTGGAGAATGTCATATGGAAATGTGTAAATTGGCTTGTTAAAATAATTTGATTGTGATTATTAAGTTGTTAGTCATATGTGCAAACTTTTGGTTGTCCCCACATACCAGTATATTTCGATATACTGACCGACGTTTTGTTTGTCGGCGTTTTAGGTACAAATGAAAAGAATAACAGTAAAGTGGCATATGTGGAATTAAATGAGAAGTAACATACACAGGAGGATTAGTTAGAGTAACATCTTCATGGATAGAAGTTTAGAAATCCCAGTTTTTCCAAGGTAAGAAAAGTTTTTATTTTATACCAGTTTTCAGTTTAGATGGTAAAGTTTATTAATTATTACTGATTATTTGTCGAACCTTTGATCCTGTTAATCGAATAATGGCTCTGACCTTCGGGTCTCCCTTAATTGGGGGTTACCGGGAGGCGGGGTCGTTACAATTGGTATCAGAGCATAGGTTCCTCATTTAATCTTTAATAATTATTAAATTTTACAAATTCCGTAGAACCCAAGGGATTTATTAGAGGATTACCCAAGAGACAGAGGTGTCTAGAAAAGGATCACGACCGGGGGCTGGCAAGATTTTCCTCCGCACCGCTAGTCGGAATACGAGGACTCCCGGATCCGTGTGACTGCCTGGCCAAAGTCTTAGGGTATGAATCGAAATAAGATACCTTCTAGGACTCTCTCATCTCGTTCATCCTTTCTCAACTCAAATTCTGTTAAGGACCTTAAGGATTAGGGTTTCCTCTCTTTTCCTCACCCTCTTGAGGTATGGGTAAGATTGATAAGGATTAAGGAATCCTCCATCAAATTAATAAAAAGCATGTAAATAAGATGTCATGGACATAAGTTAATAGTGTAAGCGTAAAGGAATAGATACATGCTTAGGTCGTATGACACGAGTTGTCATTGCCCTCAGGAGAGACCTGAGAATAGACCTCCTTGGTAGGAGGATGTGTAGAGAGAGTTAGTCTGGGAGGTGGAGACCTCCATTACAGGTAGAAACCTAGCACATCCTTTGAGGATGATGGTAACCCTAACCCTAAGTGAAGGTTAGAGATAGAGATGACATGATGAGTTAGACCGAGTGTGTGGTTGGACATGCCTTGGGATCGTCATATGGGCCATGAGAGGTTGGATAACCTAGTACCTTTGGTGACCCAACCCTGGAGAGGGTCGTGCATGTTTGGGCGAAGGGTAACTCCTTCATGGATGAGGTTAGAGAAGAGCCTATAGGGCTGTTACCAGTAGGATATAACTTGTACCCAGAGTGCGTCAGTAATGGTGACATTAAACGAAACCCTAGTCAAGGGATCATGATGAATGGCTTATGAGATAAGCATAAGGGGTTATGGATAACCTTGAGTAAACATAAGTTTGAGTATAGGCTTCATTCAAGTAAGGGCATGCTTAGGAGTTTGATCCTTCATAAAGACAGGACCTCTTATAGAGAGGTTGGTTGTAGGATTAGCTCTAGAGAGAGGGAGCAGACCTCGGCCAAGAAAGTTGGAAGCCTAAAACCCCAAAACTTGAGAAACGGTGGGAGTCGATAAGGATGCGACCTAAGTGGACGATAATGGTTGCCTCATGCATGATCCCTAGAGGTCGATGATGTCTTGGGAGTAACCAAATCCTAGAGGGAGGATGATACTTCTGGTACCTATGGTACAAGTGATTACCTACTAGATGAGATAGAGAGTGCTTTAGACCCTAAGGATGGTTAAGTAACCAGTTGTGAGGCTTTTTACCTAGATGGTTGTCCTTGAGGGGGGACTCGACCTTGTGGTGTTGCTCTTATGAAAGGATCATGGAAGTACATGACATACCCGGTATATGCTTGATTCATGGTTAAGAGTTTGAGCATGCAGTGGGATACCCAAAGGATAATCTAGGGATCCTAGGCCTAAGAGGGGAAGCAGTGTATCCAATGCTCATGGTGAGATTTGAGTCTTTATAGTTTCGAGCATGGTACTTTTAATGTGTAGAGGTAAAGGAAACCCCTTAAGGTAAGGGTATGTTTGATGACCCCCTCACGAATAAGTTGATTTGATGTTGAGTATGAGTACAGGTGTGACCTAGCTTGGCTTTGTAGGTATCTGGTTGTGACTTAGTAGCTTGCCAGGGCTAAGAAAGCTCATGTAGATGCAGACCCTAAACATAAGGATGCTTGTGACCTTTGTTATCCAGGTGTAGTTTTCTCCCATCCCGGGAGAAGGACCCGTTGGTAGGGTGTATACCAGTTTTGTTGGTTTTGAGGTGACCTAAAGAGGTCTCATGGGATCTTGAGAAGCTAAGTGAAAAGTACATGGTACAAGAACGAGCCAGTATACCCATAGATAACCATCTCTAGGTGCATATGGATGTGTTACCATGAAGGTAACCAGTATGGGGCCTGACCAAGGTAGGCAGGTCGCCATGATCCCTGAGAAAGGATGAAAGTCAGTCATGAATGCAGAGAGAGATGATGAAGGATTGGGTACGGTTCTAAGATGAACATGTACTATGTTAGAATCCTAAGTCTATCCAAGGGTCAGGTAGGGATAAGACCGATGGAAGAAGGAGTTTCCTAATTCCCTAGTTGCACATGACCATAGGGTCGGGAGGTAACACCTATCATTGTCTGAGGGCCATGGGTTAGGAGATTGATCACCTTCATGAACTCATGGGACCCAAAAGGCAGATGAGTAGGGCACTCTCTGGATGCATAAGGGAAGAGGGATGACACCAAAAGTACTGGCACCCTATAGACCTAGAGGAGATGACCTAGGATTATGTTTGACCAAGTAAGTCTGAGACCAGTTTCCCTAGAAGTAGTGTGGATATCATGATGTTTTTGATATAGAGACATAAGCTACATGTTTCAACTTGGATTTGAAAGTGTACGGGCAAGGTGGGTTGTACCATCTCTACTTTTGGAATAGGAAGAACTCTGTATTTGGACTGCAGCCAAATGCTTATTTCTTCTTGTTATGGGAGTGAGAGATAAGATAGTACGCATGCCTTACACCAAGGATAAAGATGATATAAGTTGGAACGTTGCTACAAGGGATAATGATAGAAATGATAACATACCTTTGTGGAGTGGATGATACATTGATGGTTTACAACCACTAAGAGTATTAAGGAAATCATCTTGTGAGGATGTTTTGTCATGAGCTAAGCAAAATTTGTAAAGTTGAGTTGAATCACCATGAGGATGAGCTCAGAGTTCTGGATGAAGACAAACGTAGAGGTTGAGACGAGATGATAAGTATAATACATAGAGGTGTATGTTACCTAACACTTAAGGATGAGTGGTGGTAATGAATTCTCTAGTTGAGATATAGCTGCCTAGTTAGCTGGAAGCTAGAAGAAGTGGAGGTTGTTTGGCTAACCCTAAGTTTGGAAAGAAGATGTGTTTTGATATGATTGAGCAAGTTAATGGTCGTTTGGTTAGCTAGATTAGTCCTTGATATAGTAAAAGGATGGTAATAAGACCTCAGATACACTTCTTTGGATAGGGAGATGATAAAACCCTGATAAAAATAGTTTAGGGTTTCTGAGGTATCGATCTCGAGGAATCATGACTTACAGAAGATCATGGTTTTAAGATCATGATACACCTTGATACTATAAAGATAGTAAGTGAAGGTAGCATTCTGGATGCTTAAAACAAAGTTGCATGTAGCATGTGGCCATGCAAGCCAAGAGGTGAAGGACGAACACCATTAACCCAGTGCATGGATATAAAGTATAAAGAGTTCCCGGGAAGGAATGAGAGTTCATCATTATGGATGTTGTGAGTCTCTCCTAGACCAAGAAGGTCAAGACACAATATGGGTTATGGTAGATCGCCTTACCTAGATGACATGAGAAAGGAAGAGTTCTGTCAAGGGACAGATCTGGTTGAACTACATATGAAAAGAGATGGTTCGACTACACCATGATGTGAATTCAAAAGTTCTTGATGTGACCTAAAGGTTCACTTCCATGAGGTGGAAGTATATACATGAAGAGCTCAGTGTTAGTACAGTTTATCACCCCCATACTAATGGACAGTATGATCCGGACTAGTGGGTCTGATGAGAGCATGTGTGCTCATTTAGGGTGATACATAGAGACAATTCCTAAGATGTGATGTTAACCACCATGGCCTTTATCGGGATGCAAGATGTTCCATAGGGAGGTTGTGTCGGTCACCACTTCATTATGATGATGTTGGTGAAGGAGGCCTCGCGAAGGTCAGAAAGGAACCACAGGTGTGTGCAGATGAAGTCGCTTTGATCGTGCAATAGCTGGGAGAGAGCCCATGGGTGACATGAGTCACGAGCTGATGCAAAGCAGACTGACATGCAGTTCACTGTGGAGGAATAATGTGAAAATCTGACCCCTCTAAGCTACAGCTAAGAGAGCTGAATCCCCGATATAGGGATCCATTTGAGATGGATTGGTGGAGATGGTTGTGTTTAGTCTTACCCCTCAGGATAACATGATGTGTGATGTGTTCCATGAGTCTGATCTAGAGCACTATGTGAGGTACCCAAGCCATGTGTTGAGCCCTGAACCTATTCAGCTTTTGAGAGGCTGAAATGTCCTGAGTCACCTATGAGGGTACGATATACCAAGGTAAGAAAGAACTCAGATGGAGGAATATGAGATGATGAAGGTTCTTGGAAAACACCATGGAAAGGGTGAAGCCACATGGGAGCCCTGATGGACATGAGAAGACTTATCCTGTTTGTTTGCTTGCTTGATGGAATTTTGAGGGCAAAATCCTCATAAGAGGGGAAGGATGTTACAACCCCAAATTTTGGGTTCATTTGCTGAGAAATATAATTTCTCATATTAAAGATTCTTGAATGAATGAATGAAATAATCTATTTTGAATAAATGGATTTCATGGCCTTGTTGTTTGATTTGTGGGCTTTATTGGCCATTGAGCCCAATAACAAGAATATTCAATTAATAAATGAATAACTGAAAAATTGAGATAAGAAAGGTGTGGAAACCTCTAGAAGGCAAATCCAAAGAGGATTTCGTGCCTCTTAGATTCCTTGGGTTCCAAGGAGTCCAAAGTTGCAAAGAAAAGGCAATAAGAAAGGAAAATAGCAAATAAGTATTTCCTTGTTAATAAATAGATTGAAAACATTGATGAAATGTGGAAAATATGTGAAAAGAGGTATAATTGGGTAATCCTTAGTGGAATTTCGTATCCTAAGGATTCCTAATGATAAAAGGAATACTAATGAGGAAAATAAAAGAGAAATAAAGAGAAATCCTCAAAAAGAACTATTTTAATAAGAAATAAACAAGATAATGAGAGATAAAGAAGGATAATGCATTTAGATACATCTAGAAGGATAATGAGTATCCTTAATGAGAAATTTCGAAATAATAGAGTTTTGGGATCCAAGGAGTCTCAATGAAGAGGAAAGAAAGAGAAAATACCAAGATTACATATAATAGCATAATGAGGTCTATTATTGATGAATTTTGTAATATGGAAAAAAGGGTTTTTTTTCTATTAAAGGAAATACATGATTTCGTGATAAATGATTAAGAATCAAGTGATAAGAAGATCAAGGAGAGGATTTTCGAAATCCTATTAGCACAAGAAAAGGGAATATCCAAGAAATTAGGAAAGAGAAAGGAACTTGCTTTTTATGAAGGAATCACTCTCCTTTTGGTAGGGGGATGGGTTACTTCGTGGGCAAGCACCCCAGGGCAGTGCAACCCTCCCCTATATAGGGGAATAGCCCAGGATCGACCCCAAGGGGATATCCTGCATGTTTCTCTCTCTTCCCCATCTTCTTCTTGCTCTCCTTTGAGAAAACCCTAACCAAGAAGGTAGGGAGAACCCTGGTGTAAACGGAGGATCAAGAAGGGTCCTGGATGGTGGCTGGATACTCCCACGAGTAATCTAAGGAAGATCTATCCTTGTCTTCCTACTCTAAACCCGCACAATACCCACAAAAGAGGCTGCAACCTTGCTACAGATCGCAGCCTTGGCCCTCCTAAGATCGGACGCCTTGGCCATGGGTCCAGGTATGGCTGGACGCGTAGGGATGCAACGGAGGTATAGAAAGGGTTCCGAGGAGGTTCGTGCCTTAGAAAGGCAGAACACAACCTCACGATCTGCTGCAGCGTGGCTGCATCATGGCAGAGTTCGGCGGCCGATCTGGGCTGGCATGCTGCTGCTATGGCCACCTATTTAAGGTGCCTTGGGTGCGCTAGGGTACTGCGGGGCCAGCCGCACTATCCATGGAAGCTTTCGAGGTGAACGGAGGCCAAGGGAGCCGCGCCAAAGCAGCTAGGGCGGCTGCGCTAGGGTTGCCCGGGGTTGAAGAAGAAGGAAAGTGGAGTTGGACGAATCTGCCCTTCACGCGCTGAATAAAAAGCAACTTAAGAAAGGGGCAAACGCGTCTTTTCGTCATGTTTTCAAAGAGCCCAAGCAACGTTGCATGGAGCCGAGCGACGTGGCGCTCTGTGATTGGTCCAAAGAAGGTAATTTTGCTAAATTCATATCTAAAGATTGGTAGCTCCGATGGAGAAGTGCAAAATATGAAAGTTGATCAGGAGAATGCGTAGAATGCAATAAAAATAATATTAAAGCTCGATTCTTTTTGCATTTTGAAAAGTAAGGTAATTTATCAAGTTTAACATAATGATGATTAAAGAAACCCTAATTGCAAATGATTAAAGTAATTAGTAGGGTTTAATAGATGATTAAAGTGGATATTGGCCTGTTAATGCTAAAAAGGAACATTAGAAAGAAAAAGGATGAACTTTGCATATAATTAGTTAATTTAGAGTTTCTTGTGCATAATTATATTTTAATGGGCCTTGAAACCCTAATGTTGACTAATTCGACTATTCATGGCTGTAATTGATTAATTTCATGATTAAAGATGGGATATTCTGAATCTAAGACTATTTCGAGCATTAAAGTTCCTAGTTTGTGGATAAATACCCTAAATAAAGTAATTAGGGTTTTCTCATGAAAAATGTAGAATTGGTGATTAATAACGTTCATATGAGTAATAGAGTATAATGAATTATACATTGATGATAAATAAGCATAATGATCTTGTCATGGATTAAATGGATAAAAGTGATAGTTTTAATGTAAGATAAGTTTAATGGGTTTAATTGATGGACAATGATGCCTTTAATTCGAAAATAAGGTTAAATGTTGTAAAGGGATAACCTTAATATCTTTTGTGAATAATTAGGGTTTAAAATAGTAAAAGATGAAAGGAAACCCTAATTGCAATAGAAACCCTAAAAATGAAATAGTAACCCTAGGGCTCCAATAGGTCTATTAGACTTGGATGCCATGACCCATGATAGAAGATATTGGATGTTTGTTTCAGGATCTTATTGAATGCTTGCTTGCCTTGTTGATTGGACTATTCTGTTTCAAGTCTGCTTAACAGGTATGTGGTTACGCTTATGAATAACCGCATTAGTTTTCCGCATGTTTGTCGGATGGTTAATCGCATTGATTGCAATTAAATTTGTTGGATGATTCATATTTGCAAATTATAAAGTCACTATGATTATCACATTAATAATAGAAGTATGGATTCTCGCACCTACATGCCACCCTGATGGATGATGCCAAAGGTCAGGCCCAGATGGGTAGACCAATGGACACCTTGAGTGGTGACCCCAGGCACCAAGAAGGTGGCCTATGATATTGCATGACTAGTGGGCACCATGAGTGGTGACCCCCAGGCACCAAGAAGGTGGCCTTAAGTCATTGGCAAAGGGCACCCTAAGGTGGATATGCCAGGGTTAGGGCAAAAGCGGTGGAGAATGTCATATGGAAATGTGTAAATTGGCTTGTTAAAATAATTTGATTGTGATTATTAAGTTGTTAGTCATATGTGCAAACTTTTGGTTGTCCCCACATACCAGTATATTTCGATATACTGACCGACGTTTTGTTTGTCGGCGTTTTAGGTACAAATGAAAAGAATAACAGTAAAGTGGCATATGTGGAATTAAATGAGAAGTAACATACACAGGAGGATTAGTTAGAGTAACATCTTCATGGATAGAAGTTTAGAAATCCCAGTTTTTCCAAGGTAAGAAAAGTTTTTACTTTATACCAGTTTTCAGTTTAGATGGTAAAGTTTATTAATTATTACTGATTATTTGTCGAACCTTTGATCCTGTTAATCGAATAATGGCTCTGACCTTCGGGTCTCCCTTAATTGGGGGTTACCGGGAGGCGGGGTCGTTACAAACGGGTACTTTTATAAGCATGCTTGGAAAACTATAGGTGATGATGTTGTAGAATTTGTTTGTGAATTCTTCACCAATAGTAGGCTCCTTAAAGAGGCGAACAAAACCTACCTCACTCTTCTTCCTAAAAGCAGTGATACTTCTCTCATTTCTAATTGGCATCCTATTGCGCTCTGCAACACTTTTTATAAAATTATCTCTAAGGTGATAACTAATAGACTCCAATCTGTTATTCCTAGTATCATTGACAGCAGTCAATGTGCATTTGTTAAAGGTAGGTCCATTAAAGATGCTATCCTGGTCGCCAATGAGATGTTAAGTGATTTCAAAAAGAACAATAATTTCATGTGCATTCAAGCAGACATATCGAAAGCGTATGATTCTATTAGCTGGAAGTTTCTTTATTCTGTTCTTCATAGGATGGGTTTTGCTGGCAAATGGATCAAATGGATTGAAGTTATCTTCAATACCACTTCTTATCAAGTTCTCATTAATGGAGAGCCTACCTCTCCTATCTTTCCTTCTAATGGGGTTATACAAGGCGATCCCATTGCCCCTTATCTCTTTGTGATTGTTATGCAGGGGTTTTCAGAGCTGATGAAAGCTAAGTGTGCGGAAAAAGCCATCCATCCTATTTATGCTTCTAAGAATTTCTACTGTTCCCACTTAGTCTTTGCTGACGATCTCATGGTTTTCTCTAAGGCTGACATTGAGAATGTGAATAATATTAAAACTCTTTTTGACAATTTTGGGAGGATGTCCAGTCTCCACATCAATAAGAGTAAAAGCACCATTTTCTTGAGCAGGAAAAGTAACGGGACTGATATTGCTAACCGTCTTGATATGCCTATTGGTAATTTTGAAGATTCCAAATATTTGGGTCTTCCTTTATTTGAAGGCAAACTGAAGAAGGCTCACTGTGTTAGGCTGATTGACAGATTTAAAAGGAAACTTGAATCTTGGAAATGCAGAAATCTCTCTTTGGCTGGTAGATTGGAACTGGTGATATCTACCTTGACTACTATGCATACCTATTGGGTGTTAGCTTTTCCTATTCCGAGTTCCACTCTAGAGGATATTGATAAGATGTGCAAGAATTTCTTGTGGGGTCAATTTGACAATAAACAGAATCAACATCTTATTAATTGGGAAGTAGTCACGTTTCCTAAAGCAGAAGGCGGTCTTGGTATCAGGAAAAGCAAAGAAGTGTCTAGGGCCTGCCTTGTCCTTAATGCTTGGAATGTTGCAAGAAAAAAATATTCCTTGGGGGTGAAGTGGATAAATGAGAAGTATTTAAGAAGGGAGTCTTTCTGGAGTATCCATTATTCATGTAATTTCTCTTGTATGTTTAATAGTATCATTAAACCAGAGATCTTCTCCTTCCACATTTTAAAATTAGAGTTGGTTTTGGTAGCAATATTTACACCTGGCTAGACCCTTGGTTGAAGGGAGGGTTTCTTAAAGACCATGTGGACACTAGTTTAATAGTGAGAGTTGGCATCCCAGGAGACTCTAAGCTATGCTCGATTATTAAAAATAGATCATGGTCTATTCATCATTCTAGATGCTCTGCTGATTTACTGGATATTGTTAATATTGTTCAGATCATGAAGTTAAATGATGACACTTTTTTGTTTGATGACCGTATCAATGTTAATCTTAATGTTGTTTGGGAAGCCATCAGATCAAAAGGGAGTGCCAATGATGTTTTCAAATAGATCCGGAACTCCAAATGTCACATGAACGTGAAGATCCATGCTTGGAAGGTTGCACATAATAAACTCCCAACATCGGATTACGCTAGAAGGGCAGGTATCACTACTGTCTCGATATGCTTCATGTGCATGAATGGATATGAAAACACGCACCACATTTTTTTTGAGTGTATCTATACCAAGGACATTTGGAACTTAGCCGTGAATCAAAAAGCCATTGTTAATATTCCAAGCAACTAGGAGGAGATGGCCACTGTTGTGAATCGGAACGAAAAGTTCATCTCTCTTCTTATCATATATCATATCTGGCTAGAAAGAAACATGAGAGTTCATAACAATAAGTACCTTGCTAGGGATGGGCTCTGGAAGCTTATTAACAATTATTATTTGATTCTATGCTGATTGGTTACCATGTGGTTCTTGTTTTTCTGAGCATTATTCTTCTTGTTCTGCCTTTGGTCTGATGTAAGCTCTGTTGGTTCTTTGAGAAGGTGGTATGTTTGAGCCCCGCCTTTGGTGTCGACGCTCCCTCCTCTATGTTGTGTTCTTCGGATCTTTTTATTGGCTATGGCTGTTGCAGGTCTGCTGCTTTTGGTTATCTATGGTTGCAGACTGTTTCTCTCCTTCTGTTTGTTCTGATGTATCTTTGTGTAGGCGACAGGTTTGAGCCCCACCTCTTATTGGTGTCGACGCTCCCTCCTTCATTTGGTGGCATCTATTTATGGGTCGGTGTTGAGCTCGCTACTACCCATCACATCTTTCTCTATGGAAGCTGCTTACAATGTTTCTTTTGAGTGTGTTCTGTCCTTGGTCTACGGTGTAAGCTCTGTATTTTCCCTGAGTTGGTGGCAGGTTTGAGCCCCACCTTTTTGTGTCGACGACGCTCCCTTCTTCTCGATGTTGTGTGTTTCGATCATGTTCAAGGCAAAGGCTTCTATTTCTGGTCTGCTTCTTTATGGTTTCTCACTTGGCTGAGTTGTGCGTTGGCTTCTTTTCTTCTGCTTGCTCTGTTGGATCTCTGTAAAGGTTGTAGTGAAGGATGCTATGATGTTGTGTCGCTTGCTCCCCTCTCATGGTTGGCATGTACATCCGTGATGGTTGAGTTCCTTAGATCATGGTTTGATTCAAGCGCTTGTTGTTGAAAGATAGCCCTCTTTGAGACTTCTATCTGTAGCTTTCTGATGGTTATCAATCCTTTTTCTCCTGGCTGCATCTTAAGTTTGGTTCTATCTTTTTTCTTTATTAATTGTAAGCTTACTTTTTTTCCTTTCTTTTACCATCTTCAGTTTGAAGGTGGATAGCTCTGTACAGAAACAAAGAAAGAAAATACAAAAAAAGCAACACGAGTTTTTGACCGACCAAAAAAAAATTTGAGTCTAAATTGCAATCAACGTTCATTTAGAATCTTGGTAATGTATCGAAAATTGAATGATTAAAACCCATGAAAAATTACATCATGCACAATATGTAAGTCGTTAGTGGCAATTTTTATACGCCAGTATACTCAATAAGAATAGTTTCCTATAACATCTTAATACACAATAGTGGCATTCGTATAAAAGCCAATTGATATAATAGTGGTATTTTTATAAAAGCCAAATGATGTTTTAGTGGCATTTATTGAAAGCCATTAAAACCAAACTTTTAATGGCATTTACAACTTATGTCATTGTCTCTATAGTGGCATTGGTACTACAGACATTTATTTAAGTGTCAACAAATGCCATTAAAAACTTTTAGTGGCATTTTAAATTATTTAGAGGCATTTATTTAAGTGTCAACAAATGCCATTAAAAACTTTTAGTGGCATTTTAAATTATTTAGAGGCATTTGTGAAATGCCACTAATGATTATGTTTGTTGTAGTGATATATATATATATATATATATATATATATATATATATATATGGTAGCGATCTAGTGAGAAACATCCTACGGTGAGAGCATGAGAGACATTTGAATAACTACAAATTAGTAACTATTTTTTAAAATCCAACCATATAGATGGAAAAAGCATCATTTCATTTACCTTGTTGCAAAAAATCATTGCAATCAGACATTGTTTACATGTCCATATCTACAATATACACTTTTTACATCCAACGGTCAGCCTGAAATTCAATATAGAGCGTTGAAAAATATTTGGCTGTTGTGAATGATCTACAAATTGGATGGTGATAAAATTTTATATAAAGGTAGATATTAAGGTATACTTGTAATCTGTATGGTTGAATTATGAAAAATTGATCTATGTGGAGAGTTATTCAAATACCTCTCATGCTCTCACCAGATATCTTTCTCACTTGATCGTTGCCTTATATATATATATATATATATATATATATATATATATATATATATATATATATATATATATATATATATATAGTCAGGCTAGAATACACTCGAGTGTACAGATCGCACGAATACACTCAAGTGTGTTTGTATATCAAGACTATTTTTTATAAAATGTAAATCGTTGATCTTCACCGTCATACTATAACTAGGCTACATACAAATTTTGAGCCCATTTGGATGAGTGTAAGTCACTCATCCAAGGGCAACAAAATCGACGCGCGAAACTAATTTGAAATGCATAATTTTTGCGGTCTTCATAACACGAGCTATACATATCCAAATGTGCACAAATTTTGCATATGAGTTGTTCACGAGATGTTTAAGAAGATCAACGGTTTAGATTTTCAAAAAAAAAAATTGCATCATGAATAACTACTTGAGTGTATTCCGCTCCGGATACACTCGAGTGTATTCTAGCCTAACTATATATATATATATATATATATATATATATATATATATATATATATATAGGCGGGGGGAGGGAGAGAGAGAGAGAGTCAGGCTAGAATACACTTGAGTGTATTCGGTGCAGAATACACTCAAGTGGTTTTTCATGATGCAATATTTTTTTTCAAAAATCTAATCCGTTGATCTTCTTAAACATCTTGTGAATAGCTCATATACAAAATTTGAGCACATTTGAACATTTATAGGTCATGTTATAAAGACTGCAAAAATTATACATTTCAAATTAGTTTTGTGCGCCAATTTTGTTGCCCTCGGATGAGTGACTTACACTCATCCAAATGGGGCTCAAAATTTATATGTAGCATAGTTATAGTATGACAGTGAAGATCAATGGTTTATATTTTATAAAAAATAATCTTGATGTGCAAACACACTTGAATATATTTGCCTGATCTGTACACTCGAGTGAATTTTAACCTCTCTCTCTCTCTCTCTCTCTCTCTCTCTATATATATATATATATATATATATATATATATATATATATATATATATATCCAGTGCGAGGCACTTGTTTGTGCGAGCATACGAATCTCCATCGTTCCTTTGTCATGAATCGAGATTGCATTTCGAATTACAATTTCTGCATGTAGAAGATATGTGTTCTGACTGTCCGTACTGCCACTACCAAGTTACTAATCACATCAACCTATCGCTCCCATTCTCACTCTCAGCGTCTCAGTGAATATATTAATCAAGTCAGCGCCTCCACTTTCGGTCGTCAACCACATAAGCGAAAATGATACTTGCTGGCGTTGTTAACTATTAAAAAATCAAATACGTGGTAGTCGAAGTCGACCTCTTGATATCCTGCCAAAATTTCAGGTTAACCTGCATGTCGTTTCCTTTTCCTCATCACCCTCTCTTTTATTTGTTTATTAATAGCCGTCGATATTATTTCCGTCCTTTGTTCCATCTTCTTATTGGTTGATCTTACGGGCTTGCTATCCTTTTTATATTTATCTTTGTTTATCAAAACATTTCAGCTCCATTCATGCTAGACCGTTTTTCCTTTCCTAAATCTCTTGTTCGTATTCTATTGCTGCCATCTTTTGATTGAGCTTGATACAAGAAGCAAACAAATACACTAAAGAATCTTATGGTTTAAAATACATAGACCGTCTATTTTATACGAAATGGCACCAATTTATTTAACGCATGTTTGTATCGCGTCTTTTTAGGTATTTTAAAAGTACACTTATTAACTTAAGCACATATAAAAATACATAATTCCATTGTATAATCGCCACTCACTAAAAAACACATACAAACAACAAAATATGCATTTTATACATATACAATACACATTTCGTCATAACTAGTGCAGAAATAACCCATCAAAATACAAAAAGGATTTGGCAACATGAGACCATGTTTAGACTATTATTGTACTTGCGGCATGTGATAAAGATATTTTTTACATACAACATTGTGTTGGATCTAGGACTTTAGAGGGGGTTGAATAGAGCTTCAAAATTCTCACAAGAAAAGTTAGACCTTTAAATTAAATCAATTGAAACCAAATACTTAAGATCAATTTGAAGTCCTATCTAAGTAGGCACAACAAGGATGAGAGAAATTGAAACATGCACTTGGACAAGGTGGTTATAGTGGTTCCAATTTCCAAACTAGGATATAGTCAATCCACTACCTAGAGGGGTCAACCTCTAGGACTTTACAATATGTTTATACTTATATTCCATCATAAGAGATACAAGGAGGACCACCATACATCCAAGGACTTACCTACTCAAGATAAGAGTCTTTCACCTACATAAGGATTTACCCACTTGATCAAGATGTCTTCAGCCTTCAACAAGGACTTACCCACACTTGCATTGAGTCTTTAGCCTTAAAGGAATTACCCACTCTTCTAGAATCTTCACCTTGCCCTTCTCCTTCACTTGGAGAAGATCTTCACCTCTTCTTCAATTTTAAAGAAGATCAGGAGCTTCACCTTCATTCGGAGTAGCTTGCTTCAACCTTTGCTCTTTGAGAAATGGGATTAGGAAGATGGAAGGAATGAGAGCTTTACAAGCACATGGAGGTATCTCTCTTACAACATACCTAACTCATTCAAATCATGATATGTTTTGTAAATGAGAGAGAGAAAGGGGCTCTAAGGGTTGCAATACACTCAACTATAGTAAGGACTTAAGATAACATAAATGAGCAAACTTAGAATGAACTCCAACGGTCCCTATTTATAGCTGGGGGTGTTCCTTTGAGTGTGGGGTCACTTAAGAATGAAAAGTAGTCATTTTGCAACTTGCAACAGATCCATTTTCATTTACAACAACTCTCCAATGGTTGTAATCATTTTTTCTGTGTTTTCTGTGCAATACATTCGATCGAGTTTCAATAAGGTAACTCGACCGATCCACTAACCAACAACTAATTTTTAAACTATCGGTCGAGTTTGTTCTGGGAAACTCGACCGATGAGTCAAAATAGATTT